>JAGFPH010002783.1:161892-178712 GCA_018207615.1 Philaenus spumarius
TGAAAGCATTTGCCTGCCAAACACCAGGGAACGGTATCCCCAGAAGTGTGGAGCTTGCATCCACTAAAACCACCTCCCCTTAGCTACAACACTACCCTGGAACTGTGTAGACATTACTTCAGGGTAGCGCCTGGATGTCCTGCTTCTTATTTTACCATTTGTAGGTTGCTTTAACTTTGCTCTTTCTTTTCATCATTTTGTTTCTGCACCATGATGACCCTGATAAAGTGAGCCATCATCAGCCACTTTTCTTCACTACTCATCATTTCTTTGGTAAGATTTGATACCTTCAGTCTGCATCCGAGTTTCAGGTTTAATTTCTCCCTTTCTACACTCCATCTACTGCAATGGAATAGAGTATGTTCGGCTGTATCCACATCATCACAGTAAATGCATACCGGACTGCCCCTCAACTTAAACCTATATGTATATCTACAGAAACAACCATGGCATGTCAATACCTGAGTGATAAAGTAGTCAACTTCACCATGGCTATGACCAATCCACTCTCCTATATCAGGAATTAATCTTTTTGTCCAGGAGCCTGTCTCATTTTCCTTGTCCCAACTTTCTTGCCATTTGTTTATGGTTTCCTTCCTGGCATCAGGTCTTGCATCTAGTCCCATCCTTTCTTTCACTAACAAGTCAATAGCAGGAGATCCAGCCAATACACCTACATCATTTGTAGGGGCAGTACGATATGCGCTGCAGATCCTTAACAGCAATCGTCGTTGCACTCGCTCTAGTATTCTTCTTGTGTCTCAATGCTTCACCCCATATTTGTGCACCATATGTTCACCCTATATCACTTTGTCTAGCTCAAATTGTGATACCTTTCCCATTTTACGGGTTTTTAATACATCTCTCACGTTAGAAATGAGGCTGGTGACGTTTTTATTGTCTTTAGTACAACTCCTCATTGCAAGCATCTTGACTACCTCCATATTCAGGGAGGGTTTACAGGTTTCAATATAACTCTCTATGAAGAAATTTGTTTAAACGAATTCAGTCTTCATGTGTAATTGTCAGTTTTACATTTCAAAAATATTATAAACTATAGATTACAAAGTACTAATTATAAGTCAGATGATTCTTTGTATAAAATTTATTTTCTTTATTCGTTTTCGGAATTTTCAAAAGAATGTTTTACAGTTGAATAAAACTATAAACATTAAAATTACAAAGACGGCCGAATAGAGAATGAGCTCCAGCCTTAATAACCAAGAGGACACCATTATAGCCTTCATTGTGCATTTAAAACATTAGTTGGCTGTTCAAGCTAGATAGATCTAAGAGGAAATATTTTTTACCTGCTGAGTACTTTCTTTATCTAGAGGAGATTACACAAATGCAGGTAATTTTTTATAAGTCTTAATGCTAATAACCATTTCCATTATCTACGCACTTTTTGCTGAAGATAAATGCGTCTTTTTGTGGTTCGCATAACTACTATTATTCTCAACTTATGTATAGGCCTATATATTATTAAAGTTACATTTGTCAAAATATAGTTTTTGTTTTGTTCACAAGCTCTGTAAGGAAGTAGATTTCTTAATCTTACAATTGCCGAAATAATAACTTCAGTCATTTAAAAAATGTTCAATATTTTTCTTTTTGTGTTTTTATTATTTTTTCGCAAATCGAACCAATGTTTAAAACTTGAAAGTAAAGTAACAGGTTTAGTATTTGCAATACAATGAACGATAACAAGAAGAAGATCTCTGCGTTTATTTCATTCGTTTGACGAGACCTAATATAGTGAAGATGCTGCGGAACCTTATTATAAAATCGTGACCTAAAAGTAGTTTAGCGCAATGGAAATCGAAGCTAGACTTTCTGCTTATTTTATGTGAGTATAATGTAAGAATGGATTAAAAAGTCTAATGGAACCAGAGTAAGATTTATGCTCTGTAGTAAGGACAAATTGTTTTTGAAATACTAATTTTTTTTTCATAAATAGGCTTAAATAAAATATATATATATATAGTGAAAATTTAATATAAATCAATCGTAAAAGTTCGTGCCGTCCCGAATGTATAACAGGAACTGTATGGATAGCAGTAACGCACAAATATGCCATACTGAATATAGAAAATAAAACATCGAACCAATAACAATAACCATGATGGAAATAATTCATGAATATTGGTGGTGACGAAATCTAAAAAGAGCGACCCAAAACATAATATTGATATACAGTAAACAAGAAAACATTTTGAATCGCTCTTTCCACAAATTCAGAACTAATATAGTTTTTCTGCTACGAATATGAGTAACTGCCTTTCTCTAAGACAACTTATAACATTTTGTTGGAGTACTTTTGGACGTAAAGGAAATGGTGTTTTAACAACCTTTCTGGATTAAATTGAAAATTACAACCACAAAATTCAGTAAAAACTGTTATTATATTTTCAATAAATCCCTTTTAAAAGATATTCCAAATAAAAGTATAATTAAATATAAAATTTTTGTCTATAAAACTTGAGTCCCAAATTCGAATTTATAATATAATATTTATTCACAGTAATGACTGATTAAATTTACTTGGGCTAGAATGCTCTATAGGCAAAGCCAAATTTTAACATGATTCGTTTTATTCGTATGTATGAAATTTGGTCATGACAGACCAACAAATTATAGAGGCCAAAGGATTCCGATTTCAACCTCTTATGAAGATATTTTTGCAGCAAAATATTTAAACAATAAATGTGACCAAATTTGTATATTATGAAACAATATTTATCTTTCCATTTGTACGTATTGAAATTAAAATAACATAGATGTGCATCCATCTTAATAAATGCATTATTTTTTAAATACAATCATTTTTAATTGTATTCCTTAGTAATACAAATCAAGACAATGTATCGTAGTTCCGTTAAGTCACACTAGAGTTGTCTCCCGGTATCTGTGAGAATATCTTAGGATTAAAAATGATTGTCCCTAAGACTAAGACATGAGAACTATAGTTACTGTTCTAGGTAACACGAGACCACTTTGTTTAGTATTCTGTTTGTCTAACCTAGACCTAAATATAGAGGTTAGAATTTACTTAATTATTGTTATTAACATATTTTAAGAACGGCTGGCAAAACATGCGAACATTTATTTCTTGGCGTGAGATATCAAAGAAATCTTTACACGGCCTTGAAATGTCCGCTCAATTATTGTGTGTTTGTTTACTTTTCAAATAATAAGCTATTATCTATGTCGTATTTAATTTGTTCATATTTGTGTTTCGCTTCATTTATTATTTAAAATATTAATCACTTCAAAAAACTGGTTTTAAGCCAATGATATTTTAAAGATAATATTTTATTCCTACAATTGTACTACTTCCTTCGTAGAAACAAAAACTAAGCATTATGGACATCATTTTCGTATAACAGTTTTCATCACCTGAAAATAATTTTACCCCAACCGAATTAAACAACACACTCCTTGCTTATAATAAGCCAAGGATCGATAGGCCTATGTTAATTACATTCAGCTTTGCAATATGTTTTCAAAGTATGCATTTACCAAGGGGTTTTGTGCTGAAAATTTCTTTTCCAGAAATTAAGAAACCTAACTTTTGATACATTTTCAAACATCGGGTCTTACTATACGTTATCATACTTTTGTGTATTAAAAGTAATTTGTGTTTTTTTTTTTATATCTACCACCGCGTCGGCACTAAGCAATGTAACGCAATTTTATTAATTCAATAAGAAAACATAAAACATTGAAAATATAATTTTGGTAAATGTACAAAATAAAATGCTAGCATATTAGATTTGCATCAGAAATATACGAACATAAATATCCCTTAATAGTATTTTAAAATTTATCGCTGTTTAAAAGGTTGTTTAACACAATTGAACAAATTGAAAAATCTAAATAATATTTTTTTAGGGTTACTTAAAAATTGAATGGAATTTTTTTTTAAAGCAGTTTAAGCCTATCAAATACTTGTGCGTATTCACATCTCGTCCGTTATTAGCGAATTTCCATAGGAAAAAAGAGCTATTGCAGTGGCCCTTATGGTGATACCCAATGTCGAGAGTAGCAAATGAGCACCGATCATGGTCCCCAGAACACGTTTTGGGGTGTCAAAAAATTCATATATATATATGTATATATGTGTTCGCACTCTAGCGGCCGCATTTTAAGTCCGATTTGGTACACGTGTTGGTAGTCTGTGTGGCTCAGACGAGTTCGTTAGCCAAAAAAATCCAACAACCGGAAGTACGTTTTTTGATCGGAAGTAACTATTTTTTGAGATTTTGACTAGGAGAATGAAATTTTTTTAGAGTTGTTTCTGAAAATGTAAATGTTGGATGTTATTCTGCACATTTTTTTTTACGCAACCTTATAGCTCGCTTGGTTCTCCCAAAATCGACCAAAACGTAAAATACCATAAAAGTACCCGGTTCGAAGCCAAGTGGTACAAACTGGCGAGGCCACTAGGCGTAAACTAATTCTACTAATATATTGCGTACACACAGACAGCTGTTCAACGCCTTCGTGAGTAGACCTATTTCCCAAATTGTTGGTTGAAACTCTAAAACATAGGCATATAAACTTAATTTTGGAAATTTGCTCAACTCACGTCAGCGGTCCAGCTGCTTGGTCGAATTATATAATTTTGTAGGCCTAGTACTTTAAATTACTGTTTTGTGTACTAAAACTCCTAATACTTATTTTATTTCTTTATTTTGTTCTTCAAACAAAACATTTAAAATATAACCAGAATTAATCGTAGACCCTATTCTATTTAAGTTTTTCAGAGAAAATTTCTTGTTGAAAAACTCAAGATTATTTCTTATTGGTGGTTGAGGACCCATATAAACTAGCCTACTCTATTCTTGACGCTTAGGCAATTTTCTTATTTAATATTCCGAACGACTGTTGAATTTAATGTGCATGCAACACTTATATTGTATGCAAAGGCTATAATATGGGATAGAACATGTAACTATAACTTCATAGCAATTTTTTTTAAATGGTTTGTTGATTGTTAAATATTCATTTAATTTTTTATGATTTCCAAGTCATAGAAAGTGATAATTAGTATTTAACTTTTAACAAACCGTTCAGAAAAATGGCTGCAAAATTATTTTATTTTAATTTGACAAATTCTTAATATTTTTTAAAGCTATTTATCCTGTTTCCGGACTGTTTATATTGTTGATTTAAACAGAAAAGAGAAGTTAAGATTGTACGCCTAAAGCAACTGGGCTATTTAAGGTTGCGTATGGCAATACATTATTTCTACGAATTACTTCAACAGAAATGAAGATAATATTATTATGTAAGTACAAACGTCGTGGGAAAATATAAATTAATTAATAGTAACTGATTATTCACGGTGTGCCGTATTGTGTTGTGACCCATAATTTAATCCATGCAAAGTATAATTAAACTTACTTCTGCAGTTGTGTAAATCACCAAGTATACGGGCCTTTTAATTTATTCCGTATGGAAAAAATGATGTGTTCCTTTTAACCTTTAAGTTATGACGTAGCCATGAAGCCAGAGACTGTGTTCTGATAACTTTTCATATTTAATCGAAGTGTAAATTGTTTACTCAAGGTCTAAGTGGTTTTATTGTTGAACCAACGAGAATGCGTGGCTACAGTTTGCTTTCATACATCTTCACATTTTCGCTGTAATATACCCGTACTGTATAACTGTAGGATAAACAATAAGATTATACATTCAAAAATTATTTTTATTACGTGTTTTATTGACGCAACAACCCTATTTAATTAATTTGGCAATCACTAAGTGCTCATTATTTGAGCTAAAAGTTATAAATTCTATAAAATTGAATGTTACATGCGTAAATCCATCAGTAAACACTTTACTGTAGATAGAGCATTGCTTGTAAGCACTTTTGCTCTTGGAAATGGAGGTATTATTAATTTTAGCCATATATATATATACAACAGTACATTTTTTAGAAAAAAATAATGTCTATTAAATCGTAAAAAAAAGACGGTAACGACATTACCCTTTGTCCAAGTAATTCCACTCAACATCATGTCGTGTATATAAGCTAATATCTTTCAACAATACTGATAGAGTACCTTTCTCTTTAGCAACAATTCATAATTATTTACAAGTTTATGAACAAACTAGGGGAGACCCCTGCGTGCTCCGCACGCCAACCCCCAATGGAACCTTCTAAAAACAAATGTTATGTTTTATTTATAATAAAGTTGTACGATTAATAATAACCTCAAAACTAAGATGATAAATAATGATAAATGTTCAAATCAAATTATTTCTTATATTGATAACAGCAGTTATAATAATGGTTAAAATTACCAGTAAGGCTCAGGTCTACACTTTAAAACCCTAACATAACTTAAAATTTAGTTGTTTAGTTATTGTTTTTGTTCCCTGTTTTGTGGTTCGGGTTTTTATTTAAATCAGTGTGATTTTGTCGCCACAGTGCTCTTTTATTAGTTTAACATGGTAATAAATGTAAATAGATTTGTTGGTTTATCATTCTAGGCCTAACCTAAGAATTTTTTCCGACTAAATTTACAAATATTGATAAAAAAAGGTTTTTATTGAAATGAATTATATCCTATGATACTCAGGGTAAGTGTAGTTTTTATTACTGTAGTGAAACTATTTTTTCAATCGGTTCAGAAGTGCCAGAGATTACCCCCTACATACAAAAAAAAAAAACTTTACCTCTTTATAATATTAGTATAAATTTATTAAAAGTTAATAGAACAGCCATACAACGTCCCAAAAATTACACTTATAAGGGTTTCTCTTCTACGTGTGTCAACGTGTATCTTTTATAGATTAATAAGTACCAGATCTTATTTAAAAATATAATTTACATTAACTGTCATATTATTTTACAGAACGCCTGTTTTATGTTTTTTATTTATTTATTTAATACCAAATGTTTTAATGTAAACAAAGCAGACGTTTTTATATTCTCATGTATTCCTTATGGGGATTTTTTGTTTTTCGGGGACCTCAAAAGCCCCTTAGTTTTTAATTTTAGAAAAAACTTATATTTTTCCCTCGTTCCTTGAATCGACACCTTTAATTTGATACCTCTCCCATCACCCTCCGATTTACCAAATTCCCACAATTTTGAATCTAAAATTTCGATTACAGAATTATATATAAGGATTCCTGCACTTTAAACGAGTTTTCCTTGAAAATTCACACGTTTTAGTAGTAGCCTTCTCTCATTAAATTAAAAACGTCCTTCAATTCCCCAATATAGCAATGGTCTTCAACACCAATATACATTTTTTGGTACTTACGTATTATACGGATGCCACTATTTTTAGACGTTTTTTATTACGTACTATTTTTAGTAGTAACCTAGCAACTAATAAACATACTGTGACTAAATACTATAGGTTAGAACTTTAGGCCATATTTTTTTAATTATTCTTGCGTTCCTGTTGTTTACTAAAACAATAATTAACCTAGCGACGTTTAAAAAATTGGTTCCTCGGTATAATAAGTAAGTACCATTTTTTAAATTATGGTTATTGCTATTTGTTATATAGTTACCTCACTATATTGAATACTTTGTGTTATGAGCCAAATTGCATGTCAATGATCTTCATCACTTATATAGGCCTACAATTTCATTATTGCTATTAGGTAGATCGTTATAGCTTAGTATGGTGTGAGTATAATGTAATAATACCTAATATACAGGGTGTTTACAAACTCCCTGGAAAAATTTGGTGTATCTGTTCCTTAGGTCAAGACAATCAATAAACGTCATATAAGTGTGGGTCTGAAATGCCTAGTTTTCTGTCTGTCCGTCTGTTTGTGTTTTTTTACAAATTAGTTTATAACTTGAGTACTATTTTAGATAGAAACTTCCAATTTGGCACAAACGTGTACCTCGGTAGGTTAAACATGTGTATAAAATTTCGATACGATATCTTAAACAGTTTCAAGATGGCGGCAATTTAAAATCTTTGTTAAATTTCACGAAAACCGTAATTTTTATAAAAAAATGTTACTTGTAAAAAAAGTGTAGAATTTTAAGACGAACAAAATCATACTTTATTTGCTACAATCGGATAATAAATAACTGAGTAATGAGACATTTACCTAATTATATAACACCTGTACACGGCAAATTGGTGTTTAGTGCAAATTTTGGATGATATTTATTTTAGTAAATGTCTCATTAGTCAGTTATTTATTATCCGATTGTAGCAAATAAAGTATAATTTTGGTCGTCTTAAAATTCTACAGTTTTTATTACTGGTAATTTTTTTAAATAAACATTACGGTTTTCGTGAAATTTAACATCAAACAGTTTAAATGGCCGCCATCTTGAAATCGTAACGAAATTTTATACACTTGTTTGCCCTACCGAGGTACACGTTCGTGCCAAATTTGAAGTTTCTATCTAAAACAGTACTCAAGTTATAAAATAATTTGTAAAAAACACAAACAGACGGACAGACAGAAAACTAGGCGTGTCAGACCCATATTTATATCGTTTTTTGATTGTCTTGACCTAAGGAACAATTACACAACATTTTTCCAGGGAGTTTGCAAAAACCCTGTATAATTACTCTGTCTAAAACTAACGTACATTCGGCCTACTGAACAAAATATTTTCTACTTGCCTTACATTTACATTTGTTCTGAGTGATTTAGTTTTAACTTTGAAATGGGTTAGAGGAACTTATCTGAATTAATAAAGGCAAAACTTTAAGGTAGGCCTATGTTATTCAGGCATAACCAAGGCAACACCTGGTTTAGGTTTACCTATTTGGTTATTATAGGGAAAAGTGAGCTATAGATATATATAACATGTTTCTTGTGCTGTTATGAGAATTATAAACACACATGGCTATATATGTCCTATTTGAAATTATAGTTTTATTTCTCTTAAATTCCAACATTTCGTAAAGTTTGCAGTAATCTAAAAATGATCATATTCGACTTTTTCATTTAATAGCATTGTTTACAGAGTTGTTAACATTTTCAGTCAGCATATACAAACATATATTTTAGGCTGATATTTTGAATAAAATACTTTTGCTAATTGTATAGGATCGGTTTAATGGTGTTTTTAACAAAAATTATATGCTTAAATATTTCCCTCAATGTGACAAGCTTATATATATATATCGCTTTTGAAATGTATGTTCTATGCAAATGCCTTCAGTTGTCTTGATTATTACAAATATTATTTTCCTACAGCTATTTAATAAAGTCATGTTTTCCACACTAACAGCAGTGCGCAAACTAAACTACATATACCTCTTTGTTTTACTTTATCGCACGGCTAAACAACTGGAGTTGGTAAAGTAACACTTTCGGCTTCGCCTCGGGCGACAAACTCATCTTTGCACCCTAGACACACAAATAACTATAGGATGCACATTTCTGTTTTATTGATTTTAGCACAGTGGATAATTTTACATCACTGTTTATTAACAGTTTTTAGTGATAGGACAAGTAATGCCGGATGCAATTTACTTTGTTTAATACATGCCAATTCAACCTTAAGTCAAAGTGTTTAAACTTTGAAAACTAAATTAACTAGTTTGAAATATCTGTTATTAAAAATGGTTAAATTTCAATCTCAAAATCAATAATGCTAATATTAGCTTGGTTTTCATTTCACGTTGATTGGTGATGGATGGGAGTATTATTAATAAAATCAGAATTCATAATATAACGGCAATTTTTGGAAAATAAATATTTTAATTGGTCCATTGTTAGGTGTATAATACATGTTATGATTGAGTACATTTATTTTACTATCACAATAACATCTTCCGGTCCAAAAAGACATTAAACCATTAAATAACGTATTTGTTATTTATTTGTTACTAGCTGTCCCAATCCGGCTTTGCACGGATAGACAAATCAAAGTTAAATGTATATTAACAAAAAATATATTAAATCAATAAATATATTACACTATGTACTTCTTATGGGTATCTTTAGTATCTTTGACCCCCCAAACCTCCACTAAAATTTCGATTTTTTTTTTTTTTAAGCTTTCTTAGTGCTCACCTTTGGCTCTAGGGAAGCTACATAACAAATTTCATTCCAATCCGTTCAATGGTTTTGCAGAAATCGTGATTTAGTAACTTTGACCCCCTAAACTCCCTCTAAAATTTCGAATTTTTTTAAAACCTTTCTTAGAGAGCACCTGCGGTCCTAGAAGAAGCTACATAACAAATTTCATTCCAATCCGTTCAGTAGTTTTAGAGAAATCGTGATTTAGTAACTTTGACCCCCCCCAAAACCCCCTAAAATTTCGAATTTTTTTAAAACCTTTTTTAGTTAGCACCTATGGGCCCTAGAGGAAGCTACATACCAAATTTCGTTCCAATCCGTTCAGTAGTTTTTGAGAAATCGTGATCAGTGAGTCAGTGGATTTGGCTTTTATATATATATAGAAGTTTAATTTGTAAGTGTTTTTACCTGATTATAAAATTTACTTGTGTATTTATTAATAATTTAGTACACACTATAGGCTGCCATATTAAATTTCATTAACCGATTAGTCACACAAACGATTTAATATTAGAATTTTCTTAAATTTCTATTATCTCTGCAAGTTGTATCGTGTTGCATAAAGAGCCAATCGTTTTCAAAATATTTCCATTAGTAGGTCAAATATGTTTTAAGTTTTTGTTTTAAGTTAAATTTCTTTAAGTTGTTTTCTGTACATGTGTCTCATACTAAACAGTAAACTTTATAATATTTTAAATAACTTATACTTAAAAATTAAATTACAGATAGACTATATGTTGAAATTTTGTTTAAATAGTTATAAAATCATGTGTATTCCTCATATACCTAAGAAGAGATACACATGTTATTTTTTATCCTAAATAACTTACAAGTTAGTTATGTATAAAAGAATTCCTTGCTTCCATGTAAATTACAGTTTCATATAAAAGAAGCAAATTTTCGAACAAATATAATTAGATTTTTTTTTAATTGGTCGAATTCTCCACAGTAGTAAGTATTGCAAACATCCACGTCCAAAATAAGGGTTAAACACCAAATATAGACTAATGTAACAAACATTTATCTAACACTCTAATAATCTTTTCTTTCTAATGAATAATCGTTCAGTAAATTTAACAATATGATCAAACAACCTTGTAGGATTTAGGTAATATTAAACCAGATGTTTTCCTAACTAAGAAATGGAAGGGCCATGCCTAATTTATATTTAACTGAATCTGACACTGACAGTTGATTTGAAGGCCACATGCACCTCAGCGCTGTCTGTTAGAAGCTTCAAGTACTCGTAGATTCCGCCAACATTGGTTTGTCTAGAGCGCCACTTGTCATGATGAAAACCTAAGCGTTTCTGGCTTTCTATTGGTGAACAGTATAAACTTATAATTATTACAATTATCAACAATGTAACAATGCTATTTATTTAACTTTTAAACGCCTGCTGAATTGTATATCCTATCGTTTATTTGGATTGTATTGTCACTTCAAAATAAATTCGTTTTTGTACGGTCGTAGATATTGAAAAAAAAGATTTGTTACCGTACACGGTGGCATTAATAATAGTTAACTATAGAATAAAATATACTTTATTTTGACTTGCAGACCAATACAACAAATATTTGAAAATGTGCGAAGTAATACATAGTAGGCCTACTCTACACAGCAATAATCTTAATACCATAAATTAGTTTTGCAAAACAAACATTATTTCAAGAAATTATTCTATTATGCAATATAGTATTCACATACATCTATTATACAGCCATATATATATATATATATATATTGTCTAGTGGTAGTCTTGCGGGATTTAAAGATCGAGGTAGGGTGGATAGGACTCCCACACATCTGGATTATTTCCTGATTTAGTTAAAGGGTTTTCACCCTTTATAAAAACACATGGGCCTTTTCTGTTATATCCCCGCATTTACAAACTATTTTCTAAAACTATTTTCTATTCTCAAACTATTTTCTATAGAATGAGGATTGATCGGGAATGTCCAAATAACTATTTATAACGACTCAATAACATATAAGGAAGGAAGTTTCCAGTTTTTGTTGATATTAGATAAGGGTTATTGCAAACGCGTAACTTTACTATTCGACTCTATTTTTGCAGACAACGACGTTGTTTTACATTTTACTGTGAAATGTTGAATACAGGTAAACATACTGTGACTAAATAGGTTAGGTTAGAACCTTTTAGGTATTTTTTTAATTATTATTTGTAGTTCTACCCGATTAATCCTCATTCTATAGAAAATAGTTTGTAAATGCAGTGATATAACAGAAAAGACCCAAACACATATATGAACACTACACATTCACACACACGCACGGCACACACTCACACTGCCGGTAGTATCAAGTAAGTCTTAACAAGGATTATCAACGTATGAACAACATGAGCTAGATATAGGCTATAAAACTTATCGCAATTGGTGGTAACAAATTGTTTTTGGCGGTCTCCTGATACCTTGTCGCACCATTAGATTACTTTTTTGTAGGTAACTGAAAGAAAAATATGAAAATCTAATAACTCAAGGTTTGGCAAATTTAAAACAATGCATTAACCGGAAAGCTAAAGCTATTCCTTATGAATGTTTACAAAATATATTTTGTTCACTGTCAGAGAACTGCTGAGGGCAGTGGCGTTATTCAGGACTCTAACATCTACTATTTGTTACTCTTTGGCTTTTTTTCGGCGGAAAACTTTGTTAGCTTTCGCCTATATTCGCAGTTGTCGATCGCTGAAAATGTACCAAGATTTACGGCGCCAAGGTCCATCGGAACCGAACCCAAGATCAGCTGTTTTGCATCCTTATTGTACAGAGGTTGACTAGGGATTTCCACTTAAAAAACATGGATGTTATAAATCGAAACTTATACATCGATGTACTTAAAGTTTTTTTTTTTTTTGTTATATGATTCAGCAAAGCCTTTGTTCAGGGGAATGTATTAAAATATTCAAATAATTTAAAAGCAAAAGTATACAGTAATTAATTGAAAAAGCTAATTTGACAATTTAATATACTTTAGCTGGTGAAAAAGTTTCTGTGTTGATTTCCAAAGTGGATTTCCATAACAGCTGATTTAAATTAAATTAATTTCTATGCTGGTTTTTAGATAAGGTCTAAAAACAAGTCATATTGGGCCTATAATAATTGTCAATAATGAGCTTTATTTAAAATTAGCTATTTTCCTGTACCAGCATAATAATTGATATTTTAAATAATTACGTTTTATAATGTGTTACATAAAAATTAAAGAAACATTTGTCTGAATGGTAAAAAGTATTTGAAAGATCTCTTTTACATTACCCCGATATCTAATAATTTAATTAATAATTGTGCAGTTTAAAACTGTTGTAGGCCTACATTAAAAGCAATAAAAGCTGAGTTAAAAGTAAAGTGACACTAAAATTTTTCTGGTGAGATGATTGGTCCTAATTTTATAAAAAGCTTAAATTAACTTATGATACTGCTTTTAACAATATATACTTTTCATCTTATATTTTGTGGTGTTTTTACATTATTTATACGTTATTACTAAAACACATGTTTTGCGTGATTTGCAATTTAAATACTACTAAGTTTTCTATAACCTTAAGTATATATATATTTTTAAATCCCCTTAAATTTTGAAAATATAGGCATAACAATATCAATTTATTTGATTCTATATGAATTTTGTATGTTAAAAAATTAATTTAAAGGAGCTTTTTAATAGGTAGCCTACTTAATTTTCAAAATTCCCCAGACCCCCTTTCCATCCCAAAGCCCCCGGTCAGATGGCAAGTAAAATCTCCTCTTTCTCCCACACTACCATATTATGGCAACTTAATACACTCCACTGTACGTTGTCAGTCGTGTTACGAATATTAGGTTGGCACTACAGCCACTACTGCACCCCCACACTCCACCTTATCTGAAGCCATCCAATACAACATCATTTTAAAATTGTGTACATTTTTGTTTTATTTATTCTCGCTAAACAAGCTAATTAAATCCCTATACAATATTTTTATCACATCACTGTAAAATTATAAACGTTGCTAAGAAATACAGTTACTTTAAGTATTTTAAAATTATTTCCTTACAGAAGAGGGGCACCTGCTGTACCCCCTCCCCAACAAACTTAAATCCTGGATACGCTTCTGGCTGAAGGAAAATATTTTGAACACTTAGAATAACTATAAACAAAACTCAAGTTATTAAACTCTTACAAATTGTACATTTTCTACTCTAACAGTTTTATAAACCTATTTATTCTGACTGGATACATTTTCCGAGGTCTGATTTGTCGACAACTAAACAGGCTGTCATTGAGGGCAGCTGTACAAATGTACTCTATTAGGCCCTATACATTACCAACTAAACCCTTTCAAATGAATTTTTAATTTAATGTGGCGCCTATATTGATATGTATATTCACAGGGTTTACACATAAACAGAAAAGTTACACTTTCATTAGCCGTAACATACACTCACACAAAAGTGTAGATCTACTCTTAAAGATATATATTTACATTTAAATTCAAATTGATTTAATAATCCCATTTTAATGTCCTTAAAATATCCACGAACCTCTCTAGTTTAGATAAAGTTAAAATTCCTTTCAATTAAATAATTTGAAAAATTCTAACCTTTCTTATATTGGATAAAATAGTAACACAGTATTTTTTATTATATTTTTTACTGTCTCTTTTTCATTTAAATTACATTATAAACATAATAACATTTTGTTCGTAAGTTTTTCATGCAGAAGTGTATTTAACGTAAGTAACCTATGTTCCAAAAAGCAAAATTTGCCCGCCAAGAAACTTCCATAGCCGAAAAAAGAATTGATTTGAATGCAGTCCCACAAATTAGCATGTTCAGTGCTTCGTGCCTCTGTCTTGGATGTGCACATAGAAACCTGTGTAAAATAGTTAATTTCTTTCATCATTGATTTGATTGGCGGGAAGGTTGAAAATTATTTCAACGCTGTTTGGCGGGACGTTTGAAAATTGTGTCGACGCTGTTTGGCGGCGAACTTGAAATTTCGTTCAACGCTATTTACCTACCCTGACTTAGTACAACCATTTTCCCACGTGGGGGTGGGGTGGAAATTTAACAAAATTCACTTTCTTGGAGCACATCGAATGTGCCTGCAAAATTTAAGCTCGATCCGTTATGTCTCTGAGGCTGTAGCCTATTCAAAAATAAGAAGTAGAAACATTTTAAAAATATCAATTTCAAACTTTCATAAATTCGGCATGTGATGGTGCCAAGAGTTAAAATTTGGTACACGTCCTCAGGTCCACTTCGAAAATGGATGTAAGTAAAATAAATAAAAGTAACCACCTCGAGAGTAAGGGAGTGAAACCCCGTACCCCAATTTTGGGGGGGACAAATTGCAAAAAAGGTACTTCGTTGGAGCATAACGTATGTGTGTGCAAATTCTAAGCTCGATACGTTATGTTTGTGAGGCTGTAGCCCTGTTAAAGAACAAGAAGTAGAAAACAGTATAAATAACGATTTTAATGCTTCCATAGTTCCGTGTTCTGATGGTTCCCAGAATTAAAATTTAGTAAACGTCCACATGGGACCGTCGAAAATGGATGTAAGAATAATCAACTCTGTTGGCCCCCAAGGGGCAGGGTGAAAAACCGTACTTGTTCTGTCGCTTAAACAGTGTTCTTGATCTCTCGCCTCGAGTGCGGTCTTTTTGGCGGGCAGGACACTCCCGCGTCCCTATCTATTACATGTGTGTGTTTATGTTGATTTATTTTTCTTAATAATTTAAATAAATTTTGTTGTTGTTCCTTTTAAAATAATTTAAATTCATTTAAAGTAAGTAAAACAGTAAAATTAATTTACTTATTAAAAACATTTCCCTTAGTTTTTCTTTAAAAATTTTAATTTTTATCTAAACGAGTATATAAATAAAACATAGTTTGTTGATTATTTGTGTAAGGCAAGTTACTTGAAATATTAAAACCTCTTCACTCAAATTTTGCTTAAAATAAGATACAAACACAACATAACAACGGATAAACCATTGTAAATTCTAAGTGTGAATATATCCAAAAATGCAGAACTTTGACAGGATCTTGTGTCGGTGATCTACTGTATTGTTTTGAATTGGTTATTAGGCTATTTTATTTCACTTTTGGTTATACCATATTGAAGCTGTTGAATGTCGAATCGCCAACGGCGTATCATATAATATGATACATCATACATTAAAACTGTGTAGGCCTATTTACTTACTCCAAAATAGATAGCTTACAATGTAAGACTAAAACACTGAACTTTACAATTTGTAGGTTATAAATAACAGTAAGAACGATATCCGTTCATTTCGACTATTTAGAGTATATAGCTCAGCTGATTGAAGTCTTAGTGCAATAATCAGGTGTTTACATCTAGTATGTAAAAGCCTATATAGGATAAATCGTAGTAGCAATTCCATTAACGCCAACTTTCATGTTTTGAAATAATTTGCAAGATTTTTGTTTAGGAGTAAGATGGTTCTTTTTAACCTTTACAGCTTCTGTTAGAATAACTTGAACTTAATAATTTAATTTAGAAACGTATTATACTATTTACCTTAGTCTTGAGGTTACATTAGATTAATATTACACCTTCAATCAAAAGAAACAGCTTTGTCTTGTCTTATTTTAAGGCATGTAAAAAAAGGAAGGTGTATGCTAAGCACGAATGGGTCACTCTTGACTGAAATATAATAAACTTCAAAGAACCATCCTGTTTAATCAAACCTGAATATAACAAAGTAAAACATAAGTACAATTTTAAATTCACATAATTGATACCGATTAAATTTGATTTAAA
>JAGFPH010002784.1:15440-33744 GCA_018207615.1 Philaenus spumarius
TGAACAATTTTGAAAAACAACCCCCTTTATGGCCACAAAACCCCCAAAAATCAGTTATTATTATTATTATTAGCTAAACGAGAATTTTTAGAAAGATGCGGGTTTTTGTATATGGTAGGGCACATTAAAGGCTACAAATAAGCCAAATTTTATCAAAATCGTTAGAGCCGTTTTTTTATAAAAAAATAATAACTGATTTTTTGGGGGTTTTTTGGCCAAAAAGGGGGTTGTTTTTCAAAATTGTTCAAAACCCTTTTTCGTGCATCTATACAGGCGTACTGGACATGTCTGGTGCAAATTTGGTTGAAATCGATCGAATAGTTTTCTCTCTAGCTTTGTATACATACAGACATACAGACAGACATTTTGTAAAAACCACTTTTTTTACTCAGGGGGTCCCAAAACGGATATTTCCACAAAAATCTCAACTTCGATTTTTTTTGCGATCACTATACTTTCTCTATACTATAGTATAGTGAGAAAGTAAAAATAAATGAAAAACAGGTTTCGTTATTCCTAAAACTGAACAACGAATGTGTTCTGCTGGCCTGATAGGCCTATAAAAACAAAAAACAAATGACGCTTTACATAGCAGCTAGGCCTTTTTCTTTTAGGTTTTGTTTTAAAAAGTCTTTTTTATTTTTTAAAATTATGGTAATCCCTCAACAGACCTAACTTTTAGCGTTACCTAATTTATATGACAAAATTAGTCACAAAAGCAATATTTTGTTAAATTTTTTTAGTGATAATTAATATTATGTTGGGTTTATTATTTTTATCGTATATTATAATATAATTTGCGAAGGCTGGATATTGTAGCAAGAATTTAATTTAATTTGTAGGCCTACAATCAATTTTTATATAATAGGATACAAAAATAATAATAAAAGTAGTATAGCCATTTGGAATACTAATCATCATATTCTGTTTCCTATACATTTGACGAATCGTTAGCCTATATTAAATTGCCTAATGTGAATAGAACTCATCTATATAATAATGTACAAGGAGTTCTGCCCCTGCTCGCTTCGCTCACCAATCCCTTCGGTGACATATGGTGATGCCAATGCAAACCACAAAATCCCTAATTTTGTTCGTAATTCTTAAATTTTTTAAAACGAATTTTTATGGAAATAATGATTAGGACAGAGGCACTTGTCTCTAAGTTGAGTGGGGGGGGGGGGGGGGCTTGTGACCTGTACATATTGTAAGACTTAGATCGATGTAGACACGCAATATCCCCAACATTTGTCCACAAAATCCCTAATTTTGTCCATAATTATTACATTTTTTTAACAGGAATTTTAAATATTTTCGGAATAAAAAGTAGCCTAAAATATTCTCTGAAAAGTCCTCTGCATGTCAATGAAAGTTTTGTCAAAATCGGTTCAGCCATTCCGGATATTATCCCGGCCAAACAGACGTACACAAAATTTATAAATATGTGTTTAGATTTTGGTAATGTATGAATAACCATAAGAGCTTAGATAAAAGCTTATATTTTGTAATCACAAACACTTCAATTTTATTTATATGTAGGCCTAACTTATAGATTTAAGTTTTATAGCTTGTAGGAAGTTAGTTCAATTTATATTTATTGTATAGGGGTAGCTCCATTTCAAACCCCTGTAGTAATTAATTGTAATGTCTAAACACTCCTGGCATTAATATGGATAATCTGTGGAATATTTATTGAAATCGGTCGAATAGTTTTTGAGTTTATAGAGGGCAAAGAATATAGAGATAGGCTGGTTGCAGAAGGCACTGTACTTTACAGGCTGTTCAGAATAGAATAATTTTTTATTTGACCAAGATAACAGTCGATTTAGCCATCATAAAAAGAAGAAGGTTATCTATTCAAAACTGAAGTTTTAAGTATGTTTTGCGAGTTAGAGAATGAACCGATTTGTAAATTCTTTTTTTGGTGTGGATGAGTAGTAGGAGCGGTTTATAGCGTAGGCCTGATTCCGATCCTTGAGGTTCCCAGTTCGAATCCATGTAGGCATACGTTTGTGAAGTTGGACAACCCATCGGCCCGGTGCTTTGCACTAAAAAAAATTGGTTGACCGTGCAGGCCAACCCTAGAACTTCCCGCTTAGTTTGAATTTTAAACGCTTAAAAATGAGTTTATTTGTTAAAATACCAAAAAAAGAAAATTTGTGAATTTTTAAACAACGATAACTTTTGAATGCGTCGTTCGATTTTCATTTTTAAAAAAGCATTCTACGCAGTTTTTAAAGCACAAAAAGAAAATGTGCAGGTTTATATTCATTGGTTGATAAATCTGGAAGATATGTTAAAAAAATACCAAAAAATACCAAAAAACAAAAATTTGTGAATTTTTAAACAACGATAACTTTTGAATACGTCGTTCGATTTTCATTTTCAAAAAAGCATTCTACGCAGTTTTTAAAGCACAAAAAGAAAATGTACAGGTTTATATTGATTGGTTGAGAAATCTGGAAGATATGTTAAAAAAATACCAAAAAATACCAAAAAACGAAAATTTGTGAATTTTTAAACAACGATAACTTTTGAATGCATCGTCTGATTTTCATTTTCAAAAAAGCAGTCGACGCAGTTTTTTAAGCACAAAAAATGTATACATGGTTTTATTAAGATTTTTTCGCACGCTTTAAAGTTATTTTTAAAAAACATAAAAATTTCAAAAAAAACTTAGGTTATTTTTTTTTAATTTCTTCGGATTGGCTCGATGGATTAACTCTCAAATCTAATCAGATCTAAGTTTTGATACACCCTTTCGAATGACATGTCGTAGAATTCAATCGGTTGATTCGTTTTTGAGAAACTGTACGACAAAAATTTATTTACACACATACATCCACACACACACACACACACACACACACACACACACACACACGGTCGGACACCTCGGCGGGAATAGTCAGAATGGCTTCCTGGGACCTCAAAACGTGGAGATTTAATGAAAACTCGACTTTCGAAAATCGGACCGAAATCAATAACTTCCCTTTATTGGTAGCGGGAAGTTAAAAATATAGTCTTGTGATTTGTGAAGCAAAGAATAGTAATATATTTTTTTAATTATTCGACCACGCAGCTGAACCGCCGACGTAGATTTCCAAAATTAAATGTATATAATTTAGGGTTTCAACCATTTGGGAAATTGGTCTACTCACGAAGGCGCTGAATAGCTGCCTCTGTGTACGAAATATAGGCTATTAGTAGATATTTTGTTTGCACCTAAGCCTCCAGTGGTTAGGACTCTGCCATCGGACTCGGATTAGAAGATGTCCCCGCGGTAAAATCCCCCACATGGATTTGAACCGGTTACTTTAATGGTATTTTACATTTTGATCGATTTTGGTTGAACCAAGCCTTAACCTTAAGATACATAAGATCGTGTAAAAAACAAAATGTGCAGAATAATAACATACATTTATTTTTTAGACAAAACTCTAGATAAAAGTTTCATTCTAGTACGAAAAATCTAAAAAAATAGTTACTTCCGGTAAAAACCGTGCTTCCGGTTGTTGGATTTTTTGCCTAACCTGTGTACCAAATTTGGACTTAAAATGCGGCCGTTTGAGTGCGAAAACTTACCTATATAACACTTTTAATGACATACCAAAACGTTCTGGGGACCGTGATCGATGCTCATTTAGTAGGCCTACTCCCGACCTTATTTCTCACCATAAGGGCCACTGCAATAGCTCATCTCTTTCCTATGGTATTCGCTAATACCGGTAAAAACGTTTGAGCCCTACTAAGTTTTTCATCTACTAAAAACGTTCATCGAGTCGGCTAAGTAAAGGTGTTTTCAACAAAAATGTTCCTCCACCGTGGCGAAGCCTAGAGAGCCTAATTAGGCAAGCCTAGAGATATGTTGTTGTTTGTTTAGAAGCCATATTGTTGGACTGACGACATTCGCTGCTTTTACCTCTAATTAACTGAAATTATTTGCATACAATGCACAATGTATCTCGCTACGCACGGGCAGTCCCCCTTTACTTGTTCATGAAGTTTGTAATCTGTTTGAACATTGTTAGGCAAAATGGAAAAAGCCATGCTACATATTGTATTAGATACCTGATTGCTATGTTTATGTTTGTATACGTATCAACAGTAGGGCGCCTACCTCTCAGGACACGTCAAATTTGTAGGGTATCAACTCCTGTAAAAGTGAGTGTACGTACGTGAGTAACATATATTATAACAGCTGATTTCACCCATCATCTGTAATACTTAAACACAACCCAGCGTAGATTATACATTGGGGTTATGTTTACAACTTCAATCATTATAATTTCTTGTGAAGTTGTTTTTTTAAATATGAGTTGTAGAACTATTATGTATTCTATAAAGGCATACGTTATAAGATTTGCTTTGAGGTTATAAACTGAAATTTATAGAAATTATACAACTTTTTATCATCAATATATTTGTTTATAGAAATTTAAAGAAGAGAAACTATTCGTTTAACTTTGGAAACATTCGTACATCTGGAAGTCGTGTAACATAATTATAAACATAATATTTGATTATTAATTTCTTCTCTAGCGGTATAACATTAATAGCTTATACACATTTGATCTATCAATATGAAATGAAAAGCTATTAAAAGATAATATTTTTATCTTTATTTAAATAAATAAGAAAGTATATAAATACAAATTTTTAACAAATTGGCCTACCGTTTATAATCCTTATAATTGTACACATTTACCGAGTTAAAAGTCCCACAACCATAATTATTTAGGCCTACAAAAGTTTGTTGTTTTTAAATAGTATTTTTTTTTTTAATTACGCATTTCTGATGCTAATTAATCTGTCTGAGCTTACTAGCATTGAAGAAACAACACTATAGTTACTAGTCAATGTTACTAGTCTATCTATACTAATCTATACTAATATTATAAAGAGGTAAAGTTTGTTTTTTTTGTTTGTTTGTTTGTAGGGGGTAATCTCTGGCACGACTGAACCGATTGAAAAAAAAGTTTTACTAGTACAAAGCTACACTATCCCTGAGTAACATAGGCTATAATTCATTTCGATAAAAACCTTTTTTTATTTCAATATTTGTAAATTTAGTCGGACAAAATTCTTAGGTTAGGCCTAGAATGATAAACCAACACAATCATGTATTTACATTTATTACCATAGCAACCAATTGCATTAAATAACAGATAATATAGCTGTTAGCTCCAATGTTTATATCAACAGCTGATTTCAAAATTTGAAGCAATTATTTTTGTATTTCTAGCTTTTAGGTTAGCGTTTTAACGTGTAGACCTGAGCCTTGCTGGTTCTTTTAACCATTGCATGGGGGGTTGGCGTGCGGAGCACGCAGGGGCTCCCCTAGTTTATAATAATATTATTCATTGAGGTATTTTACTTTACTAAATCTGCATAGGCTATGCGAGGCTCAATATTCGACCAACGTTTATTTAAAGTCTAACATATGGTACGGACATATTGCCAATCCATTATGTTATGTAAAAACAAGATCAGATAACCCTAACAGCTTGTATTGTGTGGGCCAATTCATTGTTATCTCATAGTCTTCCCTACGTCAATTTGTGTTCGATCTGATCGTTATAGAAGGCCTAGCCTGCAAAATGGGAAGTCAACACTATCAACTTCCCGGTACTGTGTCGCGTAAATTAATAGACTATTAGCTATATAAATAAAAATGTAAATGTTGGTTTGTTCAAAATCTCAAATCTCCGAAAGTTCTTCACAAATTACTTTCAAATTTTGATACAGCATTACATTCGAATAGAAGCATGTTTTATATACTTTTTGAAAAACAGCAGCATATATTGAACATAAAAACAACAAACAATATACTAAATATTTTACGGCAATGGGAGCGCCATACTAAATAATAAATAAATATGTTTATTGTTGATATAGTAATATTTCCATTAACAGCTGATTTCAAACTTTGAAGTAATTATTTGTATTTCTAACTTTTAGGTTAGATTTTTATTGAAGTGTAGACCTGAGTCTTACTGGTTCTTTTAACCTTTATTATAACTGCTGTTATAAAATATCAGAAATAATTTGATTTGGACAATTTAACAATATTTACCATTTTAGCTTTCGGTTTATTGTTAATACTACCCTACACCTTTATTATAAAAAAATCAGACCATAATTATGTGTATAGAAGGTTTCAACGGGGTTGGCGTGCGGAGCACGCAGGGGTCTCCCCTAGTGTATGATAACAACAATAATATCCTGAATCTTTAAGTACGGCAGTTCAAAACGCGATTATAAATGCAGTATTTGAAGTGGTCGCACCAGGGGCGTATTTATCTATACATATAAATAAAACTGTGTCTGTGATTTAAAAATATAAGCTTTTTCTAACATCATATGGTTATTCACATATTACAAAAACATAAACACAGATTTATAATTTTTTTGTCTGTCTGTTTCCGGAATGGCTGGACCGATTTTGGCGAAACTTTCATTAACTTTTCAGAGAATATTTAAGGCTACTTTTTATTCAAAAAATATTAAAAATTCCTGTAAGTTAAAAAAAATATGGACAAAATTAGGGATTTTGAGGACAAATGTTGGGGATATTGCAATCTATATGTATATTTCTTAAATAATATATACAATTATACAGGCCACAGGTACCCCCACCACCCAACTTAGATCCAAGTGCTTATGTACTAATAAATTATCGTTTCCGTAAAAATTCCTATTAAAATTTTTTTAAATGTAATAATTATCAAAATTAGGGATTTAGTAGTTTGCATTGGAATCACCTTATGTCACCGTAGGGGTTGGCGAGCGAAGCGTGCAGGGGCGAGCCCCTAGTATTTGTAAAATTTAAACTATATTAATTAAAATACTGACATGAAGAATCTCCAATGTTGCTTATATATGTGTGTTTTGTTTTCACCAAATCAGTAAACGTTTTTGAACTTTGAAAAAGGCCGTACATTTTTATATAACCGTTTAAATACACACTGTAAGCCTACATATTTTATAGAAATATGTTTTTAAAGAAACCGAACTTAAAAAGTTGTTTAACTAGAATTAAAGTTTGAAAATAAACTATATTAATATCAAACCTAGACCATCGATATATACTTAATATAGTTCGTTGACCTAGACTAAACATAATATAGTCATTGGTTCTGCAGTCAGTGTTAAGGGTCTGCTCCAGTAAACAGGACATCAACAGGAAACGCTAGCGCCTCTCACTATATCCCTATCTAAACAGTGCAATTTCTTGCGCTGACATTGCCTCATTTCAAACCATTTTATAAGTCTATCTTTTGTAATTGAGTGTTGAAAAAAAAAAAAAAACTGAATATTCTTTATAAAATTTCGGATCCCTCTTGCAAATTATTTTTCATTATTATTTTTGTATTGTGTTAGGAAAAAAATTCAAACTTTGTACTTACAAAATGTCAATTACGTAACAAATTAAAAAAAAATGTAAATTGCAAGACGGATGCGTATTGTGACTGTGCTTAAAATGAGACCTTGCAAACAATTTTATGATAAAAAGTAAACGAAATAAATGGTTTGAAATTTAACATTGCTCTTATGGGATAAAAATCCATTTTATTTTTACTGGAGCAGACCCTTAAGCTGGGGTTTCCTAGGTCCGCACTTTTGCGCAGCGCACTGCGAGGTAGTGTTTTCCTAGCTGCGCAGTTGCGCTGCGTATTTGACTTTTTATCAGTTTAAAACTATAACAACACTGCTAACTCTCCCACCCCTCCTAAGACATCATGGCACAAATGGTTTTTATTTCCTTTGCGAGTGTATTTTTGTGCTATGGCGACTAACAATAAGAGGAAGCGTGTTGTGATTACTTTCGCTGATAAATTAGCTGCTATCAATGAAATCGAAAATGGAAGTTTATTGAAAACTGTAGCGATTAATTTAATGAGTATATAGTGATGAACTGTAATCCTAAAATCTGTAATTTTAGAACATAAGTGTAGCTTACAAAGAGATGTTTGAATTCGTTTGACTTTCAAAACTGTAGTGTTAGATGTGCATGGCTTAACTGAAAAATCTTTATCCGGAACGCCCCCCCCCCCTTAGTTTGGTTAACCGGGGTTTTATTGTAGTGTATTATTACTACATAAATTATTCCTTTTACCATCTGATTATCGTTGATTTTGGATTGGTTAAGGGCCGCCATATTGAATCTGATTCACATAAGAGCAACAGAATAAGTAATGTTTCCGTTAATTCGAGAAATTAATTAAATTTTTTTTTCATTTTGAAGTACTGTCATATGCGGATGTTGATTACCGAATACGCTTTCAAAAACCGTTGTTTTGTTTTCATATACGTATGATATAAATAGTAAACTTTATTAATTGTTTACAAAAAGAGATATAGGCTATTGCAAAAAACCTTAGCAATCAACACCCAAAATATATTTTACTTTAAGAAAAAAATAAAGTTTTCGTTTTTTGACGAAAATAACACTAAAATATGCTTAAAAGTGAAGGCATGGTTAGGTTAGGTTAAGATTGAAATTGTAGCCAACTACGGCGTTTTGAATTTAGGGATCCGAGCCTTAATACAGATAGCCAACCACATTGGCTGTCTACTTCTCGTCACAACTTCCCAAATAAAATAAAGAACAAAAAATAATTATGTACCACTTTTGTTGTCAAAAGGCCAATCTCCTGCCATCTCCTTCTTCATGGTGTTTTAAACTGTTTATCGGCCATATTCCACAGTATTCGATGACTACCGACGAGCTCGATCAGTTGTTTATCCTCACTAGCCGTAAAATTATTAGACATAGTAGATATTATATCAATAATATTCATACGACTACAGCACTCTCTTGTACAACTAAAACTAGTGCCCAAAAATTGCCCTGTTGCGAACCGCGGTCCGCACTTGTCTGCTCTAAGAGGAATCGTCCAGTTTCGCAGAGCGCACTGTGGTCCGCGGAGGAGTCTAGGAAAACGGCCCCGTTCTATTACATGTTGTTGAGTAGGTTCCGCAGAAAGTGCGGAGCTAGGAAAACCCAGCTTTATGTTTAAAACTTCCTTACTTCCCAGCAGACAACATCCTTACTTTTCCTTCGAATCAGGGGTTTACTGGTGCCGGAACGCCGTTCCGGTACTGCTTTTGAATATTTTTTTAACGTTTTGTTTTAACGTTGCACTGGACCATCCACTCCATCATCATTCAAAACTCGGTTTAGAATTTTACGTCCGCCAATTGCCAATCGAAAAACCCCAATCGACAAGATATCCCCACACTGCGTTACGACTATGCGAGCCACCTACAAAACCAAGATAGCGCGTGCTTTTAACGCGTAGTTCCATGTTAACGAGGCGCTATCAGCGCTCATATAACACGGCCCTAAGAGACCGATGATTCAGAGTCGAGGCGGCCGAAAAGTTTAAATACCAGTGATGCTTTAAACTTTTATACTATTCACTTTTTCGGCATGAAAAGTTTATAACTTATAAACTTATGTTTGTAATCAAAATACAACCAAACATGAAATAATTTGAACCACATTAGTGATTAATACTTATCGAATAACTCATTTAATTTCACGATTAATTAACTAAAAAATAAATATGCTAAATGAGAGCATAACACGGAATGCATACAAACAATGGCTGGATTTCACTCGCATGACTTATCATTCAGCAATTCTGATTGCCAAGTGGTAGAGGTAAGACATCCTTATTTATTAAAATATTCTTTTCCAGTTTGGACCTCATTTTATTTAAGGCGCTGCATAAAAGTAATATACCATAGATCATGAATAATAAAATAGATCATACCGAAAAAAGGTTGTCGGGAAAATATTGCATGATCGCGCCGCGGGTTAGCGCTAGGGAGAAATCATTTGTAGTATTGGTGCTACACACCGCTTTCGTCGTTTCCCCCATAGATCGCGCCACTATCGTCGAATTTCCAGTGGATTGAAATAATGCATTGGATCGGAGTTCTATTAGGTTATCCAAATACAATGGTAATACTAATTAAAAGTGAATAATAATAATTAAAATGTAACTTTCCTAATTTGTTATTTACATTTTTTAAATGTGTTTAGGTTACCGTCTTTTACCGAGGGTTTAAATTTCTGACAAACGCTATTGACTAAATAAGAGACATTTGACGTAAAGTATGTGAAAATTTCACTTCTAGTCATTTCTGGTAGCGTTCCGGTACTGGAAAAATTACGAGTAAACCCCTGCTTCGAATCCTTTTACGAACTTTCTGTTCGGCAGACCTAGATATGGTATCAAAACTAATATGTTTAGCTGCAGAATTTTCAATGGAAAGGACAGCTAAACTACAAAGCCTTGCCTGGCTCATGGTGGATCTTGTGTTACAACTGTTTATAAGTTTGAGTTTTGAAAAACTTCTCTCACAAGAAGTTACAGACACGCAAATAGTTAAATAAATCCAAGAATCTGTAGTCAACTTTGGGAGTAAATCACACTAATCATACTCTACTATGCATTCTAAAACTGCAATAAAGTCTACAAAATTGTATTTTATTAATTACTAGGGGGGGGGGGGACTCCCAATGGGACCCCCTTTGGAACCTTCTGTACACATATATGTTATGTTTTCTTTGTAATAATGGTGTGGGATTAATAATAACCTCAAAATTAAGATGATAAATAATGTTAAATGTCGAAATCAAATTATTCCGTGTATTTTATAAAAGCTGTTATAATAAACGTTAAAAGAACCAGCAAGTATCAGGTCTACATTTAAACAAAAACCTAACCTACAAAGTCAGAAATACAAATAATTGGTTACAATTTGAAATCAGCTGTTAATTGAAATATTAGAGCAAACAGCTGATTATTTTACCAGTACTAAAAATATTTAATTATTATTTATTATGGCGATCCCATTGCCGTAAAATATTTAGTATAGTGTGTTATTTTTACGTTCAACAGATGTCATTGTTTACGAAAACATAACCTGAAAATTAGAAATAAAAATAATTGTTTCAAAGTTTCAAATCATCGGTTAGTGGAAATAATTAAACAGCTGATGACTGTACCAACACTAAATATATTTAATTATTATTTATTATGTCGCTCCCATTGCCTTAAAATATTTAGTATGGTGTTATTTTTACGTTCAGTAGATGGCATTGTTGACAAAAATTTAACCTAAACGTTAGAAATAAAAATAATTGTTTCGAAGTTTGAAATCAGCTGTTAATGGAAATATTATAGCAAACAGCTGATTACTGTAGGCCTACCAACAAAAAACATATTTAATTACTATTTAGTAGGGTGCTCCCAATGCCGTAAAATTGTAGTATAGTTTGTGTTATTTATATGTCCAACAAATGGCGCTGTTTTTCAAAAAGTATATAAAAGCACTCGTGTATTCGAATGCAATGCGTAAAAATTTCAAAGCAATCGGTGAAGAACTTTCGGAGATTTAAGATTTTGGGGGAAAACGAACATTTTTATTTATATAGATTAAAATGCCAGTAAGCAAGTTTACATTTGACACCCTTCTGGACGTGGGAGTCTGGTGCGGGCCGCACCCTTAGCGTCGCCACCGGTGAGCGTAGGTAGGCTTTTGTAAGGTAGGTCTACTTTACAATGTCAAATGATGTAGGCCTACAAAAAATAAACGGTACCAGAAACTGGCACATACTTTCTCACAAACATAATTATATTTAAATTATTAATCAGATTCACTGTGACTTGTAGGGTGGGGTAGGAGAGGTGATTTTTGATTAAAGTTGGAGATTAACTAATAAATATTATTATTATCTAGAGAGAAAACTATTCGATCGATTTAGAACAAATTTGCACCAAACACGTCAATTAGGTCTTTATAGATGCACGAAAAAAGGTTTTGAAAAATTTTGAAAAACAACCCCCTTTATGGCCAAAAAACTTAAAAAAATCAGTTTTTATTATTATTATTAGCTAAATGAGAATTTTTAGAAAAATGCGGTTTTTTGCATATGGTAGGGCACATTAAAGGCTACAAATAAGCCAAATTTTATCAAAATCGTTAGAGCCGTTTTTTTATAAAAAAATAATAACTGATTTTTTGGAGGTTTTTTTGGCTAAAAAGGATTTGTTTTTCAAACTTTTTCAAAACCCTTTTTCGTGCATCTATACAGGCCTACTTGAATGTCTGGTTTAAATTTGTTTGAAATCGATCGAATAGTTTTCGCCATTTCGCCAAAAAACCCCCAAAAATCAGTTATTATTATTATTATTTTTTAGCTAAACGAGAATTTTTAGAAAGATGCGGTTTTTTTTTCATATGGTAGGGTACATTAAAGGCTACAAATAAGCCAAATTTTATCAAAATCGTAGAGCTCTTTTTTTTATAAAAAAATAATAACTGATTTTTGGGTTTTTTTCAAAAAAGGGGGTTGTTTTTCAAAATTTTTCAAAACCGTTTTTCGTGCATCTATATAGGCTTACTTGACATATCTGGTGCAAATTTGGTTGAAATCGATCGAATAGTTTTCTCTCTAGCTTTGTATACATACAGACAGACATTTTGTAAAAACCACTTTTTTTGGACTCAGGGGGTCCCAAAACGGATATTTCCACAAAAATCTCAACATTTTTTGCGATCACTATACTTTCTCTATACTATAGTATAGTGAGAAAGTAAAAGGAATAGAACAAAATATTTATGACTTATAACGGAACAAATTATTATATAGCCTATATATATATAAAATAAACTGTAATTGTTTCATGAGGTCAATAGTTCTATAAGAATAAGTTGGCTTCTTCAAATGCTTCATTTTCCGTCATTTTAGTAGGATATTTTTCATAATGCCTCATAATTCTATCGAAATAACTAGGCTAATAAGGTCAGCGACTCCTGAGTTCCATATGGACAAGGGAAAGTTTTATCAATAATATTAAATTATATCTATAATCGGTACAGATTATACTGCAGCTTCAAATAAGTAGTATAATATAATTAATAACGGCAACAAATTAGAGAACGCGATTAAAATCTATTTAATATTTTAGTTCTAATTAGTAATGTGAGTTTTATATTTTATAAAACTACCGACCATTTATTTCCTGTTTTGTCGAAGGAGGCGTAGTGATTAACAAATTTAAAAAAGAATTTTGACGAAATCGGTCTCAATAACGGTGCTTTATTAAAACAGACGAATCACCGGACCGGATAATTAATTATACAGATCATTGTCGAGTTGTAGTAAGCATTGTGCGCCTGTCCGATGGTGTTTCGAAGATGAATGAAAGTGGGACATGCGCATTACGATGCAAGTCATTGATTTCAGTACAGACGTAATACCGAAGGCTCTCAGTTGCCATAGTAACCAAATGCCACCTAGATAATATACTGTACCTGTTGTACAACGCATGTAGCCTATAAATATACTATTGATTGTTGGAGAAAGATAAAAATACAGCTTTGAAATAACATAAGTTACGGCCTAAATATGATGAAAACTGAAAATGAGAAAATAAATTATACAGGCCTAATTTTAACTGATACCTGAAAGTATTAATTTTATCATTAGTGCCATTTTTTTTAAAGGTATCCTATATTTAAACGAAATTTTCAATTTAGTCATACAGTGAAAATATGAATAAAGACTAGTGTACCTGGCAATGCTTTGCTATTGCTTGATTTAATTTTAAGGGTGGATATCCAATTTCATCCCTTTGATTGCAAATGTTTTTATTATATCAATTAAGAATAATCTATAAATATAAATAAAATTGATGTGTCTGCCTCAACCACATTAAAATAAGTGGCTTCATCTCAACACTATAAAACACTATACACATCATTCATTATTATTAAGGGTCTGCTGTAGTGGCGGCCATCTTGGATTTTTATCCCGTAAGAGCAATGTTAAATTTCAAACCATTTATTTCGTTTATTTTTTATCATAAAATTGTTTGCAAGGTCTCATTTTAAGCACAATTACAATAGGCTACGCATCTGTTTTGCATATTAGATTTTTTTAAAGTGCTTTTCTTTTGTTATGTAATTAACATTTTTTAAGTACAAATTTTGAATTTTTTCCTAACACAATAAAAATTTAATAATGAAAAGTAATTTGCAAGCCGGATCCGAAATTTTATAAAGAAAATTCAATTTTTTTTCAGCACTCAATTACAAAAGATGGATTTATAAAAAAATGGTTTGAATGAGTCAATGTCAAAGCGCTCAGCTGCAAGAAATTGCACTGTTTAGATACGTTTATAGAGAGAAGCGCTTGCGTTTCCGGTTGCTTTCTCGTTTACTGGAGCAGACCCTTAACATCAACTTCTACAAAAGCGAGTGTACGTTCGTACGTACGTATAACAGTTGATTTCACCCTCATCTGTAATACTTTAACTGCAACCAGCGTAGATTATATTTTGGGTTATGTTTACAACTTCAATACATAATACAATGTCTTGTAAGTTTGATTTTCTTTAAAAAATATGAGTTATAGAACTAATAATAGCTATAAATGTTATAAGATTTGCTTTGAGGTTATAAAATAAATATAAATATATAACCTTTATCATCAATATTTTCGTTTAGACGTTTATACAAATTTTGTTTATTTTATACAACAATATCTATTTGTTTAACTTCGGAAACATTCGTGCATCTTAGTATAACATATTGTATTATTAATTTTTTCACTAGGCCTATAATATTAATAACTTCTAAATCATTTGATCTATCAATATGAAATAAAAAGCAGTTAAAAAGTTCAAATTTAAAATGGTTATTTTGATATAATTGTTTATTTGTGTATAAGTAAAGCTGTGTGTATGTTTATATTTTAGAAAGATAATAAGGCACATACAGTACATACAAAATTTTAATAAATAGGCCTGCAGTTTTATAATCCTTAAAATTGTACACATTTAACGAGGTAAAAATGTCCGTCAATATAGTTAGGTAGGCCTACATAAAGTTGCTGTTTTTAAATAGTATTTGTTTTAATGATGTATTTTTGATGTGTATCTAATTAATCTGCCTGTGATTTTTCACGGGGACTTACTATACATAAAAGCGAAATACCACTCACTCACTCATCACGATTTCTCAAAAACTACCGAACGGATTGAAATGAAATTTGGTATGTAGCTTCCTCTAGGGCCATAGGTGCTCACTAAGAAAGGGTTTGAAAAAAATCGAAATTTTAGGGGGGTTTGGGGGATCAAAGTTATTAAAAAACGATTTCTTCAAAACTACCGAACGGATTGGAATGAAATTTGGTATGTAGCTTCCTCTAGGGCCATAGGTGCTCACTAAGAAAGGGTTTGAAAAATTCGAAATTTTAGGCGTGGTTTGGGGGGATCAAAGTTACTAAAATCATAATTTCAGATCTTTTATTATTATGACAATAGTGCTTTTATTATTTAAGATCTATATATATATAAGCCAAATACCACTTACTGACTGAACACTTAAAAAGAATACAATTACGTTAAAAAGACTGAAAATACCAACCACCACGGGCAACGCCGTACGGGTTTTAAATTATATAAACTTTACAGAACTTGTTGTGACTGTTAGTTTTGTCATTGACGTTTTGTTATTTTCAGTTTTATGATACAGGACGATTAAAAATTGCACTGCAATCTCTCAGGAGATGGATGATCCTTTAAATGAAAGCGATCAAAGAAGTTCATATTAACACAGTACCGGAAACCCTTTGTTTTCCGTTTGTCAGACGTATTGTGTTAAAGAAAACTAATAGCATTTTGCTAATAGATAACTTTTAAACTATTAAGATTTCGAGTTTAAATTTGGAACACGCACTTTTTATGCTACATTTTAACAGTAGACCTATACCAAGAACCAAAACTTTATTATGTACATTTTCAAAATGGCGGACATTTAAAATAAAACATTTGTAAAGTTTTTTATATACTGATCCTTAAACATTTTAAACAATCTTTATTTAAATAAGTCTTCTGTACGTTCCCACTAAACTCCTCCTAAACGGCTGGACCAATTTTGATGAAATAAATTACGGTAAGATATTTTCAGCGGTTTACTGTATTAAGGGCGGGGGATACCCTGTCCGCCATATTGAATCTGATTCCCATGCTATGCTATGAATTGAATCCCAAGAGCAATGCTACAGAATAAGCCATTTTCCCCCATTAATTAGTGGAATAAATTAAAAAATTTGGTTTCATTTTGAAGTAGCCTAGTCATAATATGCGGATTGTTGAATACATTTTCAAAAACCGTTTTATTGTTTTCATAAACGTATGATATAAATAGTAAACTTTATTAATTTTTTATTCAGTTGCAAAAAGAGATGTTGCAAAAAACCTTAGCAGTCAACACCCACAATCTATTTTACTTTAAGAAAAAAATACAGCTTTCGTTTTCTGACTAACACAAAAATATGCTTAAAAGTGAAGGTATGGTTAGGTTATTTTAACATTGAAATTATTAGCCAACTTCGCCGTTTTGAATTTTAAAACCCGAGCCTTAAAAGTTTTAACCAAAGGCTTCCGCCAGTATCATACAAAGGAAAAATTCATTGCTGTGCTTACCAAATTTATTCCTTATTGTAGGCTGGAATATTGGCATCTGCATTCCTCACAGCTTTATTTATTTTAAAACTAGCGGTTCTGCTTCTGCTCGCCGATCCTCGCGCTGATATATATGGTGTTGCCAATGCAAACTACAAAATCCCTTATTTTCTTCATAATTTTTACATTTTTTAATAGTAATTTTTACGGAAAGGATGTGTTAGATTAGGAGAGAGGCAGTTGGATCTAAGTTGGATGGTGGGTCTGCGAAACCCCTAATTTTGTCTAAAAGTTTTACATTTTTAAAATATTAGGCCTAACCCTAAATATTTCAGGGATACAAAGTAGCCTAGATTTGTCTCTGAAAAGTTCTCTACACACAAATGAAAGTTTCGTCAAAATCGGTTCAGACTTTCCGGAGATTAGCCCGGACAAACAGACAGATAGAAAGTCAACAAATTCCAAAAAATGTAAGTTTAGGTTTTGGTAAAGTCTGAATAACCATATGAGCTTAGTATTTATATCGAGACCACAAACAGACACTTCAATTTTATTTATATGTGTAGATGTTTAAATTATTTTGGTTAAAACGCTGTTAAAAATAAAACGGAAATTAGTGTTTCAAATTCTTTCTGCACAGCCTTTGTTCAGAATAATATTTGGGACAGTAGGCTACGCCATTCTCTATAAGAAGTACAAGAAGTGATTATTCAGTCGTGTAAAGACGATGTCAAGAAGGCTGTGTTTGTATGCGAGTTAATTTACACAAAGAAAACAATGGCAAGGATCTAGGACAACTACTGCAGGTTTAATGACTTGAGTACACTTGTAATAAATGTAACTCGTTAAATGAATGATGGGCTGGTTCCACATACACACTACAATAGAGCCTAAAATAAACGCCACTGAAACTTTATTTTATTAAACACTAGTACTGTAAGCCCCGTGAAAAATTAAAGGCAGATTAATTAGATGCACACCAGAAAAATACGCCATTTAAAAAAATGTACTAACAACAGACATTATGTAGATCTAGGTCTACCTAACTATGCTGACGGGGATTTTTTAACTCGGTAAATATGGACAATTTATAACGGTTATAAAATTGTAGGCCTATAAATGAAGATAAACATATTATTATTATCTTTTAATTGCTTTTTATTTGATACCGGTAATGATTTAGAAGTTATTAATATTACAATGAAGAAATTATTAATGGAATATGTTACACGAAGATGTACGAATGTTTCCGAAGTTAAATGTTTTTGTGTAAATGAATATATTGATAATAAAAGGTTGTATTTATATTCATTTTATAACCTCAAAGCAAATCTTATAACGTATTATAGGCTGCATTAATTAATGATCCTATATAAAAGACCACTAAAGAATACCGTTGCGTGGTGGCCAATAGGATGGGCGCGCGGTGTTGCCATATCTACTAGTCTCGAACACTCCTGCGTTGAGTCAGCCGCATTCAGTTAGAACGTGACGTCGCACTAAGGCGATTGGAGCGTTCAAGGTCTCGGTGTACACAAGCCTGTCCCTCAACGGTATTCTTTCGTGGTCTTTGATACACAACATGCGCGTAAATGATTTAAGTCAGGCTATTATTGTATTATGTTTATTTCATTACTATGAAGTAGTTTAGGCTATAAATTTCCTCAAAGTTGTAACGTTTAAGTAATTAAAGTTATTAGTTCTTCAACTCCTATTTAATAAACGGTACCAGGAACTGGAACATACTGTCTCACAAACATATTTAAATTGTTAAACAGATGCACTGTGACTTCATAATTGTAGGAGGGGTAGGA
>JAGFPH010002784.1:34109-57823 GCA_018207615.1 Philaenus spumarius
TTGTTAAACAGATGCACTGTGACTTCATAATTGTAGGAGGGGTAGGAGAGGTGATATTAAAGTAGGAGATTAACTAATAATTAATATTATTATCTAGAGAGAAAACTATTCAATCGATTTCGAACAAATTTTTAAAAACAACCCCCTTTTCGTCCAAAACCCCCCCAAAAATCAGTTATTAATATTATTAGCTAAACAATACTTTTTAGAAAGATGTGGTTTTTTGCATACAGTAGGGCTACAAATAACCCAAATTTTATTAAAATCGTTAGAGCCGTTTTTTTATAAAAAAATAACTGATTTTTTGGGAGGGTTTTTGCCAAAAAGGGGGTTGTTTTTCAAAACCTTTTTTCGTGCATCCATACAGGCCTAATTGTTATGTTTGGTGCAAATTTGTTCGAAATCGATAGAATAGTTTTCTCTTTAGCTTTGTATACGTACAGACATTTTGTAAAAAACACTTTTTTGAACTCAGGGAGTCCCTAAACGGATATTTCCACAAAAATCTGAACATCGATTTTTTTTGCGGACACTATAATTTCTCTATACTATAGTACAGTGAGAAAGTAAAAAAATCAACTTCACAAGACTTATATTATTGATCGAAGATGTAAACCTACCTCCAAAGTATAGTCTACGCTAGGTTTTGTTTAAGTATTACCACAGATAAAAGAACTATTAGTTGTTCTTTATATGTGGTATTACAGATGATGGGTGAAATCAGCCGTTATATTATGTTGTTACTCACGTACGTACGTACGCTCGCTTTTATAGTTGATTTTTAATACGGTATGTAAACCAGTTAGGTAATTACACAGTACTGAACATATAAAAATTACTGCAATGAATAGTTTTTTTGTAAGAGAATAGTACGTCATGTTCTATGCTATTTAAATTATGCTCTAAACAGTAAGAGTGAAACCGGTCTAGGCCCATTTACTTCCCAAATCTGTATGAGAGGAAATAGTGTTCCACAATAACACTTTTCTTTTGTGTTGTTAAAACTTCTTTAACCCCTTAATAGTCCATTTTTTTTGACAACAAAAAAGCTATTACGTTCCAATTTGTTTATTCTTTAATTGTAACTGTAATATCTAAAAGTAACCTAAAAAAAACTTTTTATAAGCATAAAAACAATTTAACCCTTAAATGCATGGTGTTGTAGAAATACAACAGTCATTTTGTGTTGCTTTTACTTTAGTTAAAACACAATTTGGAGCTTTGCAGCATAAAGATGTATTTCTGCAACTTTCTATTCTTCATTTTAGTTGATCCTAAGGCTCTTGGATGGAGTTAGTGTAACGACGGTGGTCCGCCTAAAGAAAGGGGCGAGATAGGCAATATGGTTGCTTTGTAAAGTAGCTAAGAGCATTTTATTCTATACAAGCCTTCGTAGCCGAGAGGTAACGTGGGGTCTTCCTGATCAGAAGGTCCCGGGTTTAAATCTCGTGAGACCAGGTAACTTTTCATATCTGTGGTTTGAGGGTAGGAGGGCGGAAGTAAAGCAAACGGTGGTTGGCTTGCTTCCAAGCTGACGGGATATGACTAGTTACCTGGTCTAAAGGCTTGAGATGTTTTGCATAATTTTACTGTAGTATTTCTGTATATATATATATATATATATATATATATATATATTATTTAAAAAAAAAAAACAATCTACGACATACAAGGGAATACTACTTTCATTCATCCTCAAATTTTTTATACTATATCATATGTGAAACGGAAAGAATTTTTTGAACGGACGCACTTATACGGCGAAAAACAAAATAAAAGGAGACAAAATGTTGACGACGTACTAATACGTCAGTGACCTTTTTTTTGCCATTTCTTGCTGTCGGATATATACGTCAGAGACCATTAAGGGGTTAATTTCTACACTGCTTGATTCAAAATCAACAAACAATACTGTTGCTATGATAACAATAGCCGAAGTGTTCAGCTTATGATCATAAGTTCCGGTGTCACTTGTGTTTCAGCCATACCACAAAAATTGATTAGCTAAAATCTTAATTTTAGTGTTCTGGGTCTAACAGTAGAAATATGTTTCACTTCGGAGATGCTTTAGTTATATTAAAAAAGTAGTTCCATTATTAGCTGTCCTTTTGTTATAGGCCTACTGTATATTAATTTCGAATTTAAGGATAAAACAATAACTAAAGCAATGTGAAAATATGTTTTTATTTTTATAACAAAGTAGTTTTAACACTAAATAATAAAAATAAAAAAAAAGAAGAAATTTCCTTTAAAAAGACAATAGAACGTGATGATTACAAACTTAAAAATCAAGACTACATGACTGATTTACCAGATGAAATTATTTGACTGTAGAAAAATGCTGGTTTACTTTTAAATTCCATTGCTGAAGTAGTTGAGTTTATTTGTAACATAGAATGAACTGAAATGTGGAATAAGTTTAAAATTATAATATCAATAGTACAGAGATATTACCATCAGATTCATAAAAGTAAACTATAAAAATGTATATTTCATAGCAAATGTTTTGTATAGTGTGTTCTTGTTTATTCTGACAATGCTTTTATTTCCATTTCGGACACTATCTGGCAAACCTTCATCCTTGTTGTAGCAATTAATTGTGGAGGGAATCCCATCACTGTCCTTGCCATACTTTTGAAGAATATCTCGATCGGGTGCTCTTCTCGGCTAACATCATTTGGTATCCTAACTGCATCTGTACTTTCTTTCATATTTTCATTACTTTGTATTTTCTTAATGCAAAAAGGTTTGTTCCTTTTCATCGGAGTTTGTTCCAATTCCGGAGTCGATACTTCTGGTGATTTTGAATTCATTTTAATTACAGTTCTTTTCCTATTTTGGTATAATTTTGCGTATGGATTTTGTTTTTCTGAATCCATTTTAGAACGAACGTTCATTTTTGATTTTTTTTCACTTTCCCGTTGGTCTTCCTTTTTAACTACACATTTCCTTGGAGATTGTCTGCGAAACAATATTTTAGGACTTTCATGTGAATCTTCATCCTCACTTTCAGGACTGTCAGGCGAATATTCATCCTCACTTTCGGGTCGCTCGGGATAATTTTCTTCCTCACTTTCAGGACGCTCGGGTGAATTTTCTTCCTTACTTTCATGACTCTCAGGAGAATTTTCTTTATCATTTTTGGGTTTATTATTTTCTTCATGACCACTCATCGCCTCATCGCAATCGGACATATCAGAATTGATCGTGATTACAGTAGTTTCACACTCTATTTCGTCTATGGTTTCTTCATTAAGATTGGAGGTTTCACATATAACTGTATAAAGTTCTGAACTATCGTCTATATGTTGTGGATTTTTGTAATGCATGGGAACCCAACTTGAACTGAAAGAAGAAGACAAATACTACATTATTCTTCAGATACTTATTTGTATAAATAATTATTGAGCTGAACTTGTGAGATTATATAGACTACTTGGTAGAGAAAAACTTTAACATAGATTCTCACAAGTCTTATATATAGAATCTCACAAGTTATTTTTATATATAGCACACTAGCTGCCCGATCCGGCTTTGCACGGATAGACAAATCAAAGTTAAATGTATATTAATAACAACAAAAAAAATCAATAAATATATTACACTATGTATTTCTTATGGGGATTTTTAATAACTTTGACCCCCAAACCACCCCTAAAATTTCGAATTTTTTGAAGACCTTTCTTAGCGAGCACCTAGGGCCCTAGAGGAAGCTACATAACAAATTTCATTGCAATCCGTTCAGTAGTTTTTGAGAAATCGTGATGAGTCAGTGAGTGAGTGGTATTTGGCTATTATTTATATAGAAGAAGAAGGTTAGCCCTAGATCCCTAATCATCTTGGGAAGAACGTAGTCTCTAACCATTCGTAAAGTTATTTATTTTTATTCTGAGGAAACATAAATATGTACAGTTAGTAGGCCTACATGAAATTAGTTACATAATTTATTTTTTAATGATTTTTTAAATTACCTTTTTTTGAAAACAATTATAATTTTCAAATTAGAGTTTCGGTTAATAACGGGCAAAAATGAAAAATATATAGAAAGAGAGAACACAATAGCTATTTGCACAGCCGAAAGCGTTACAGTTTATTGAGGGCGACTAAGTAAACTTTGCACCCATAATACACACAACGTTTTTCCAACAGCTGCATTTTAAATTAGTGTTTTAGTTTTTAAAAAGATCTGTTTTAATAAACAAAACGTGTTAACATTACAATCTAGTTGACAAAATGTTTGTACATTGCAGATAGTATTGTAGTTCACATATGTGCCACCAAGCAGCACAACAATCAACATTTTTAAAACAGCCTACATCAGCTGTTTACTTTGCACCTTAGGTTGAAAAGTATTGTTTTCAACCTATTTTTACGGTGTGCGGTAAAAGTAAAACAAAGAGGTATAATTACTTGTCGCTGAACACATGTAGGTTTGCGAACTGGGGTGAGTGTGCAAAAACCCACTTTGTTAAGTAGCTGTAGGAAAAATATATAGTGTATGTTCTTTATTGACAATCAGTGTTTGCACATATTTTACAAAGGTTTGAACTCTAAACTACTACCAATGAACTCATAATAAGAATTCAAAATCTCTGTTAGGCAGTAAAGTATAAATCACTTATTATAAATCATTAAAATGTGGCCAAAAGTACTTATGTTATATTTTGAGGACATAAATATTCTAATCAGATATTAATACGGTAGTAAAATTTCATCTTGAAAAAAACGTTTTATTAAAAATTACAATAAGTCAAAAATGATGTACAACTATGTTATCACCTTAACCTTACTAATGAATACATTATAAAAAAATACAGTGTCACAATTTGATTTAAAACATTGAATAACATTTTTAAAATTATATTAGTAGTGACCATTTATATTAGCTATTAGGCCTTGTCCACATTAGGAGACAATGTTTAGCGATTTTGGTCCAGAGAGGACAGAGTTATGTTATATAGAGAGGCTTTCCCTATACTGAATGCATGCGGGGCAGTGAAGCTGGTATAGAGTCCGCCATTAGCGGCCAAAACTAGGCAAGACCTCTTGATTCGCGCGAACAATCGTCACCGCTTAACATATCACGTCATTTATACCTCTAAACATCTTTAAAAAATTATGAAACTTCACAGTTAGAAGAACGAAACCTTGCTGAAGGCAACAGTGTGCTTTAAATGTACAAAACTTAACGCTGTCGAATTAGATAAATATTTTTCTGAAACATAAATTTATTTAAAAAACAAACGAACATTAAATTCCTCGAGGATTTAAATCCGAAACGACATGCGAGGAAAATTTTGTTATTTGGTAAGAGAAAAAAAATATCTGCTGAGATATGGTGCCAAAGAGTTTATTGTTTCATATCTGAATTCCACCTACTGTTAGTACTTACTTAGCAATCGTAGATTTTTAATGCGTTTTAAATGCCGCGCTTTAGCTGGCTCGTCGCGCACTTTAGCCTACTATTATTGCATAGAGTGATTTTGTTAGTGAACTATATATGTTATGTAGAGGTTTTTTTATTATTTTTGCAAATATTTTTGTTAGTTTATAATTTTTGATAACAAGAGTTCACGGCAGTGAGTGAACCGGACTGCGTGCGGCACTGGTCAAATTCAAAGGAGTAGCCGCCATCTTGAGCGCCCAGCTGGCTTCACTGGTGAGACTCTAGTGTGCACTCTTTATAACTCTGCCCTCTCTGTTTTGGTCTAAAGACTATGTCTCTAGACGGTCTCTGAGACAATCGGGAGACAAATACCACTTCTAGAGACCATTCGGAGATTAAAATCGAATAATTTTGAACTCCCGACAGAAATGGAAGACCTGAGACAATCTGTAGACAATGTTGTGCAATAAGTCGTAGTGCGGGCGTGTTGATGACAGTCTCTGTCTTGGAACCCTTGAGTGTAGACGTTTTACATTTTTAGTTACAAAATGTGGCCTAACGAAAAGTTGTATTATTTATTGAAGATTACCAAAGGTCGATGTGTTTGTGGGACGATACATCCCTTGATTATAAATACCGAAAAGAAAAAAACTTACAATCGAAGATCTGGCTCGGAAATACTAAGTGTCGGTGAGCGACTTAGAAAATCTAAAACATCTTTTCGGCGTGAACATAAAAAGATTTGTCAGGCCAAGAAAAGAGATGCTGGGATAGTTTCTCTGAATCTATTTTCTTGTTTCTGAATCTTTTCATTTATAGCTGAAGCAATTCCTCAAAATCACTCTGGGTTAAACGGCCAGCGTTTTCTTTTTCTCCTGTTTTCATCACGAATAATAGTAACGGCACAAGCAGCTACCTCAGCCATGTCTACCAACAAACTGGCCAGAGACAAACATTTGAGCGTGGACACGAGACAAAGTCGAGACAATGACTATAGGCAATCGCAAAGATTTTGTCTCCTAGTGTGGACAAGGCCTTATTTTTAATTTTTCCAAGTGTCAAGTAACACAACACATTGCACGGTGTTCTACACACATAGCTTGTTGATAGAGTCTGCAGAAGAACTTGTCATTCTTCCTTTGAGAGAAGGACAATAACAGTTTTATAGCCTGCCCTCAAATATTCGTGACTAGATTACGAGCAGGAGTTTAGCTTGAAAGATCTCTTGGATTACTTGACCGCTCACTATGGTATATTAACAGTTGGCTCAATAAAACGTTAGTTTTTTTCTGAAACTCAAAATTTCTGTACTTCCTCAGCTGGAGGTTGAGCCACTCCATGGCCAGGTCTACGCGTTGTGCTGCGACTATTTCTTTGTCTAGTCACAACGTTGGGCAACTGTAGTGTTTGATTAGAAGAAGAACCGAGTTCCTCGGTAAAGCCGCGTTTACATTTGTAGTCTGGAGAGCTATATAGTTGAGCAATATAGCCAAGCTACAAATTCATTAAGACAACATTCAATTTCCGGCTATATACCTAGCCCAGCTATCACAAAACGAGCTATCTGTTGGTTGTCGGTAAAGATCAAAGAAACCATATAGCTTTGCTAGAAGTGCAATTTGTTTATAGCAGAGCTATATACTGCCTCGCCCCACCTTTTCAATTTATGGTCCAATAACATTAAGCAAATATTCAAAATCACAACTGGTCATTCTCAACAAAATTTTAAAACTTCCATCACATCGAATTTTCATCCCTATCATCTTCAAGTAAATCTTTTGACAAATCACTACCACTGTACTTGTTTCTCCATTAAAGTGATGGTTCCACCCAATATCTGCGGTTTCTTCTTTTTGCAGCTAGTATAACTGTTGCATCAGCAAGAAGTACTTTCTTGCTCGGCATCTTGAGGTGAAATAAATTGACAACTTCAGTACAGCTACTTGTAGCTGCTAGAAAAAAGTTTATACCAGAATATAGTAGAGCTATATAGCTCTCCAGCTACAAGTGTAAACACAGCTTAAGGCGTTGAGCTACATCTTTATATGGCAGTTACTCTTCAGAAATAGTCCCTTGAACATGAACTTGAGAACACTCTTCATCAGCACTGTCCGAGTTATCTTTGGAGTTATTACTAATATAATCCAAATATCTTTTCTTCGAATCATTATTTCAACCCTTGATCGATGCTAACTACCAATCCAGTATCATCTACATATATTTTCTCATGCTTGTACAATAATTGTGAACAAAATAATTTACCTTATATTACACAAACAATAAAAACTTGCATATTATTTAGTTTCATAATTTGTAGTCTTTTGGCAAAAAATACTCAAAATGAAGGTAATATATGTTTAGGCCTACTATTTTTCTCTAGATATGTTAACTATTAGGCTTAAACTAATTCCTCTTATGACTTTGTATAATCGGCCTTAATTCTTAATGTCCTTCATTAAGTTTAATTAATGAAACAAGACAAATTCATCACTAGCAAAGGGACGTAAATTTACTATAAAACCCTTGGCTGATATTTTTGCAGACGACGACCTTGTTTTACATTCTACTGTTAAATGTTGAATACAGGTAAACATACTGTGACTAAAGACTATAAGTTAAAACTTCGGTCTATTTTGTTTTAATTATTCTTGCATTTCTGTTGGCATAGGGTCATACATAGTAAATTTGCACCGCAAACGATATATATTTAGTTTATTTATTTACAAACATTTTATAGTATTATGCTAAAAACACCTACCGTACTTCAGTTAAAGTTTTAAGTTATTAAAACTAATTCTAGGTTTACAATAGCTGAACTTTTTAAAGTGTCTCATGTTGATATTTTAAAACTGAGAGACCCAGTCACACGTTTTTATGCTAATATTTGTTGATATATAAATTAAATTTTTAACCTATGTTACTGCCAAAAGATGTTTCCAGATAGGTTTTGTAATTTATAAAATTCTCCCAATCATGTTGACAGGCAATCATAGGTTACCTCTTTATAGGCAGCCTAACAAAAAAGTTCATTAAATTATTAACATTCTAATAATAGATATAGATGACTACACTTTACACCAATATATAATTATTCTAGAAGTAAACTATTACTCACAATTTTAAATTCTCATCGAGGAAGCTTAATCTTTCTGTATTGTATTTAGATTTTGTAACTCCTACCATATTTATTAAATTCTTATTTTTCTTGTAAGTATCTCTTATTGACCGCCATCTTGTTTTGCAAACCTCAACTGAAAACAAATTAGACAAAAAATTATTGTTAAATATTAATTTGATTGGCTGAATAATTATGTTCAATTTACATTATCACAAGACTAGATGGTTTTGCTATATTTACTGCAGTCAAATTACTACAATGAGACAAATGTTTAACAAGTTATAATGTACTTATACCGTCTGTGACTTCTATTTTCTTTTTTTATACGTTTCTGGGTTTATGTCGATTATCGGATCTAAAGAAAAGAAAATAGAAGTCATAAACGATGGTAACTTATTAATCATATCGTTGACTTATATTCGAAAATTAGTTTTAAAGTACCTACAAATTAATGTTGTTGTTTTTTAATATACCTATCACAGTATAATATAATATAATGTATAATGTATAATATAAATAAAATTGAACTGTTTTGGGTTTTTAACCAATAACAACACACAATCTGGTGTAGGTGTTTATTGGAGACCACATAATTTATTATAAAATGATACTTTCCGATACAACTTGTACCTTAAACTTAAACTACAATATCTCACACATAGGCAGCTCTTTTACATTATATTGCTGCACCGGATATCAGTGCTGTCTAGAGCATATAGATTTCTTAAGTTATAACAAACTGTGATTTCAAAATATAAGTTTTTTTTCTAATATCATATGGTTATTCACACATTACCAAAACCAAAATATTCATTTATACATTTTTGTCTGTGTTTTTGTTTGGCCGGGCTAATCTCCGGAACCGCTGAACCGATTTTGACGAAACTTCCATTAACATGTAGAGGACTTTTCAGAGAATATTATAGGCTACTTTATAGCAAAAATATTATTATGTTTTCCGAAAATATTAAAAACTCCTGATAAACCATTGAAAAAATGTAAAAATTACCGGCATAGACAAAATTAGGGATTTGTGGACAAATGTTGGGCATATTGCTTCTCTATTTTGATCTATGTCTTACAATACGTACAGGTCACATCTACCCTCACCATTCAACTTAGATCCAAGCCAACTCTGTCCTAATCAATTATGATTTCCGTAAAAAAAATAAACATTAAATTATGAACAAAATTAGGGATTTTGTGGTTTGCATTGGCATTACCATATGTCACCGCAGGGGCAGAGCCCCTAGTGTATAGTAATTTTATGATAGTCTATAGCTTCAGGATTTTGTAATTACGTTAATTGAGGAATTAAGTTGCAGTTTTAGTGAAATTGAAGAACATTTTCTGAGCTTCATTACTAAGTTTGTTTGTCAAGAAACAAAATTTTAATGTGTTTCATATTTCTAAATTTAACGTAGGCTCCTAGGCAGTGTAGGATCTATAGCCCTCAAACTTTCTTAATATAAGGAAGAGGGTTGCAGAATTACACCCAAAAATAATTGTAGGCTAATACTTAATTTATTAACACCTTATTCTTGTAAACAACTTCCATGTGGTAACACTACGCCCGGACTTGCATAGTATAGGCTTTATTAATTTGGCCTGACCCACTGGCTAGAGATGTTCACGAAGTCCATGAACAGGAATAGAATTCTGTATTAAAAGTTTGCATGATCTTTATTGTGTACCTTTATTGATGATTTAGTTCATCACTGAATAGGCTATGTTTAAAATCAGTAAAAATAATATATTTAAACAAATTACAATATTTAATTTACTTAAATATTATTAAGTTTATAATAATATATTTTATCTTAAAATTATAAGACTTTGTTTTGTGGCGTACATTCTCGCCAAGACTTGGTTCTCCCGCTATGTGATAAATCCATTACTAGGAAGCACAAAACATTATTTACTTGGTACAGTTCGAGTCTCTAAAATAAAAATATTATCATGTTTAATTTCCACAGTAAACTTGAATGCTTTAAACTGTTCTAAGTTACCTAACCTCTTTGTTAGCCTACTTGAGTATGTGCTTTATATAGTTTATTATTAGCTACGCAAGGAAGAGGCGCTGACTATATTCTTCGTTACAATACCTTAACAACTTATGTAGGCATATTCATTATTATAATTAAACATGTTTTTGCTGTAGGTTTGTGAAATAAAATACAAATTGTTGTAAATAGTAGTTAAGAATAGGATAAAAAGTAAAATTGTATTTTTTGTTTTAATTTTTTTGTAATGCAATGTTTTTAATATTTTGTTTATCTTTTACTGAGTTTTCAGCACGATTTTACTATACGACCCTACGCCAATATATATGCAAGAATAAAAAAATAGCCTGAAGATCTAACTTTTAGTCTTCAGTCACAGTATGATTACCTAAACATTTAACAGTAGAATGTAAAACAAGGTCGTGATCTGCAAAAATATCTGCCGAGGGTCGTATAGTACATTTATGCCGAGTTTTCATTATTGTTTTATTTTACACCAAAAGTTTACAGTTATTAACTAGTTTTAAGTTTATGGTGTGATAGCTGTTTTTTCTTGATTTTTTCTAAGATTTTAAATAATTATTTGATCTCTGTAGTTGACATTAAAATTTGTTTGTTTTGAGGTTACTTTTTTAAAAATTATGATAATGGTTTTTTCGCCTACCAAAATCCTAGTTTAGTACAGTTTTAGATATTTAAAATTAGTACTGTATATCAATATATTGTCAGTGGTTTATTTCTTTTACACTCTTGCCTTTTTGACACTATACTTTACAGTCATCATTTCTTTAAGCACAAAGAAACTAAAACACACTTCTTTAGCAAGCCAAATTTGTTATATATTATAATAATTGCATATAGGCTACATTTGACAAAGAATACCTAACTAACTTAACTAAGATGCCAGACCATATTTTTAAATTATCTATAAAAAAAAAAAATTGTTTACATTTTAACTTGTGTCATTATTGAATTATTATAATAGGATAATTCAGAGGATTTTTAAAGATTTTATTTTGCATTTTTATAACTAAACAATAATATCTGACAAATGCAATTGTAAGTATTAGTCCAATCTAAGTTAAATGTTTTATTTCCAGAAAAGTTATATTGAGCCTTTATTCTAATAACATTAGCCTACTATTTAAATATTATAATATTTAGCCTAACCTAATCCTTGTAAGAAATAAATTATGACAGCAATAATTAATATTTATTTATTATCATTTAACCACCGAATTTAAATTTTGTAAGAAATATTATTTCTATTTGAACTATCCGAATTTAGGCGCTCTTTGTCTTCATAATGAAATAAACGCACGAGTGGCGCTTTCTCTCGGTAAAAATAGTGTAACAGAAATGTGTGTAGGAATTATCCTATCCTATCCGTAATATTGCTTACCGTCTTTCCTGAGTTCGTCCGAGATTTCTTGCCATAAATATTCTCTTAGTTTTCTATTTTTGTAATCTTCGGAATCCACTTGGTACAAAGGAGGTCTGTTCTTGACCAATTCTATCAAATCAACATCCATTTGATGGTTAAAGTACGTTTTAAAGTGCTTTGGATTGATTCTATTCGACATATTGACAACTCTATGCGGACAATAACAACGAACAACTGATTAGTGCGCATGCGCTAGATATGCTTCCATCCGTTCCGTGATGCATTATTTTCATGTTGCGCAGCAGGTTGGCCAACCATGATACGAATAGTCAGAATTACAAAATTAGGCAAAATACAACTGACTTGTGTAAAAAGTTATAATTGGTGTGAAATAATGAGTACACTGTTTATGAATAAAACATTTAACTATAATTAATTGAGAGAAAATCGCTATTATTTTTATTTATATTGAACATTTAATAAATAAATAACAACAAATTGAATTACTAGTACCGATTTTTATATTTAGTAATTTGCACCATTATATGATCGAACTGCACTTAACATAAAAATGCACTTCCTTAAGGCCGGTCCAGACGCTACGTTTTGCACAACCTTTTGTCTGCACAGTTCAACACGTTGCAGATACAACGTTGCGTGTAGACAGGAAAACTGCGCAGTTTTGAAGACTGCGGGAAGACGGTACAGTTGCAGCGATAACTGAGCTAGAGTAGAGAGCATAGATTTCCTGGAACTGTGCAGACAAGTCGGTGCATGTAGACTCCGTTTTCCGATTCATTTGAAAATTGAAAAACTTTAAAAATATTTAACCGATTTTAATAAAATTTGAACCACACATAGAAAACATATCTATAATAATAATAGTATAAATAAATCAGATTGTTACAACAAATGTTAATACTTTTACTGATTATAGATTCGGTGAAAAATTGTTTGTTTATGTCTTCAGTAAAAATTTAATAACTTTAAAAATATTTAACCGATTTTTATAAAATTTAAACCACGTTTAGAAAACATACCTACAATAACAATTTTAAAAAATCAGATTGTTACAGCGAATTTTAACACCTTTACTGACTAGGCCTATAAAAATTACTATTTAAAATTCGACAAATGGTGAACAATATTTTTTTTATTTTATATTATTTGACATTTATTTTGGTTATGTATTGGGTTATGAATATAATAAGGTAAAGATAATTTTATTGTGAATCCAAATCTTTTTTAATATTTAAATCAAATGTATAGATCAAAAGATATGTACATTTTTTAAATGTATTTTGTTTACAAAGTATATACCGTATACGTTTTCGATACTAAAAATTTAATAATAATAATTATTATAAATAAAGTAATTCAAATATGTTTTCCAGCTAACAACGGGAACAGCTCGTCTTCAATTGTTGATATTTTTGAAAATACTGAGTACAGATATAACTGTATGGCCATGTGGCACCATTCCAGTGTGTAAGCTCCTTGCATCGTACTCGCGGATGCACTGGCACGACGCATGCAGCGTGCCTCCGCGTGGTATCCACGCCACTTCAGTGTGTAACCCGCCTTAAAGTTGCTGTTAGCCTTTCATGTGGTGATATTGCTGTTCTCATACAACTATTTTTTTCATGATATGCGGTGTCACTAATTCCAATAAATAAGTATACGTGTCTATGTCCATTCTCAAGTAGTTCCGCCAATCATTAGGTTCACCCCGTAATTCACCCAGAAATCTATTATGGGAAAAGTGCTGCCTTTTTAGAAGCCACTTCCGCGACCACTTTGAACGCCGGGTACTTCGAGACGTTCCAATCTTTTATTTTTCTTAACAAGACAGAATGCCAAAGTTGACCAGAGTAGTACCTCCTCCATGACGATGCCACTAAAACTGTGCGAAATATACAGATATGTCTGCACCATGTAGACGCTCTAAAAATTGCAACGTTTTCATTCTGTCTTAAGACTGTGCAGACAAAAGGTTGTGCGAAACGTAGCGTCTGGACCGGCCTTTATGTAAATATGTAGATCTAAATTATTGTTCTCAAGCAAGATTGAGATACTACTAATACAGGTCATTTATAATATTCTCAAGGAATAACTACAATTTTAAAATGTAACTTTTCCATTAGCTCCTCAATTCTGTGCTAAATGTATTAAAAGGTTAGACTACCTACTGTATATGCTTTAAAAGTGTAATATCAGAATTTAAATCGAAATTTGTTATCTGGGTTTAAAGACTGATAGCCTACATGTCTGGAACAATTTTTAAGTTGTTATTTTGGTTTTACTACAATATGTAACTTAACTTTTTTTTAAATTTAATTTTTGAGAGATTACTTTCATCTAGGAAGATATAGAAATTAATAAGTGATTTTATATAATTACTTTTTCTATTGAAGTTCATTAGGAAATCATTATTGTTATAGTGATTTGAAGTTTTCAGTCTAAATTTAGCTAAGGAACAAAAGTTAAATCTATTGCTAATTGTATGATTTGTAAGGTGTAAACATCTTGAAGATGCCACTCAGTTGAGTGGGCGAACTTTCTGTAGCGCATATCATTGTTATTTCTGTATGTATATAGTATATATATATGGATTTCAACATCAAAACATTGTCAAAGAAGTCTTTTCTCAACATTTCTGAGTAGGTACAGGTATTCTGTTTTCAAAATATTTACTTGACTTATGTTTAGTTAAGCTTTACATGGTATCGTTTTTAGCTCCTTTTATTGGAAAATAGTGTATATATAAAACACCAGGGGTGCCCATCCCCTCCAAGGATGATGGCGCATTCCCCCCAAAACCAACCATCTACCTCCCCCCCCCCATAAAAACTGAAACTCTTTTGAGTTAAAATTTGATAGAAAAGATTTTATCATAGCATATTAATATTTATATGAATTTCATTTTTCATTTTGTGAACTTTTCTAAAAATGTTCGTTTCAAAATAGGCTTACAATAAATAAAATAAAGCAGAGTAAATATTACACTGAAGTGCTACAATTCTGCAGTCCTGCAATTCTTATACAGCTTAAAAAATAATCCTGGATCTTTCAAACAGCTGTATACAAAGACACCTACAATAACAAATTTTATATCTCAATAAGCTATCTAGGAATGAGAAATAATAGGATACAAGTAGTGTAAATAAACCAAACTTTAAAATTTATCTTTACCTTTAACCCATTCACTTAAAGTTTTTTTAATACCGTACCTGACCGGGCTAAAAAAACTATTTTTTTCTGGGTGTTTTCACATAGTTTACTATATTTTATATTTCTACACAGAATTTTGTATAAAATGTTGTTATTTTTCTAATCAGAATTGAGTAAAAAATATATTTATTTTTTTACTGTTTTTTTTTTAGTAAATATATATATATAAATACCTTAGTAAAATTATGCAAAACAGCCCCAGCCGGAGACAAGATATCTAGTCATATCCCGTCAGCTTGGAAGCGAGCCAACCATCGTTTGCTTTACTTCCGTCCTCCTACCCTCAAACCACAGATATTATTAGATATCTGGTCTCCCTAGCCTAGATTCGAACCCAGCATCTTCTGATCAGGAAGACGCAACATTATCCACTAAGCTAAGGCCTCGTTAAAAAAAACTGATAAATTAACAAAGCTTCAGTTACTTTACTATCGGTATAAATATTACGTGTAAGGTAAAAGTAAAGTAAAAGATAGTTTATCAGCACCATCTAGGAGTGGTTATAGGAAGTTTGCTTGGTTGTTCTTAAGTTTGAATCTGTATAATTTGTATTCATGAAAGGTTTTTATAATAATAACTTAGATCAGTTCTTATTAAGTTAAGTAATTAATTTAAAACAATATGCTACCCTTTTAATGAAAAATACTGACAAGCGAAAGACTAGTACATATTTAAAAAAAAATTGGGGAAATCACACCATATAAATTGCCAATTGGAAGCAAGCACTAGCCAAGCAAGTAATGAGTTTGCGTCGTTAGCTGGTACATTGAAATTTTCAACCAATCGTTTTTGCCGATTGGGCAGGCCATGGAAGATAAAAATATATCCAAAAGAAAGCCTGAAGCTTGCAGAACAAGATGCATATGCGATCTTTTGGATTTTTTAGGAAATAACTTGGCTAAAAGAAGATTTAATGGTGGACGACGATTTGCCGTCGCTTCACGCAATGGCAACCGGGAGCGGGACGGTGGATCGCCATCGTTATAAGCGAATGGGTTAATTCAAATAAAATATATAGACGAGTTTATTGTACAGTATTTTAAAAAATAAATGTTGTAGAAACAAATAATACATCTATTATACTAAAGTAATAGCCTAATGGACAGTACTTGCAATGGCAATATTGTTACTGGCACGTTGGAAAAGGTTATCCTGATGCCCCCTTTCTTTGATAGCCTTTGTAAAGTAGTATGTAGCTTTTCCTGTTTTCACTTGAAAATACAAACCCTTCTATGATCTCACTGTTGAGAACGGATCTTAAGATATTTTTTTCGGACGACAGAACCAACATGTCAGACAACCTATACTGTTTCTCAGTCAATTTTTGACTATCTTCAGCTTGCTCATTATTTTCTCAGCTAAACAGCTTGTTGCTGGCACGGCAAGAATTATTTGATACATCGTTGTTAAATATGAAAAGCCAGAGATGTTTAATAAACACCTATAGGGTCTGATTTAAGAGTCATACTAAGAACTAAGGCTATCAAATGTCTCTTCAGAAGGATCTTGTGTTTCAACTTCTTCATTGCTTAGACTTACACTCTCGTCATTTACATCTTTTGAACTTAGCACATCTGATAGATCAATGTTTTCCTAACTAACTTTGTATAACTGGCTAAAAACATTAACTTCTTTAAAGTTCCTCGGCGTCTAATCCATAATATTCACACAAGTCACTGGCAAGAACTGGGTTTAGGGTACAGTCCCCGCTGTACTATATTTAAAGAGCTTTCAGTAAATCGCAGGAAAATAAACTGTCACAAGACACAAGACGAATAAGATGAGATGTTTTTCCAGTGATTGAGGGAAAAGGGCTGGCAAGGAAGGATGTGAGCGGCCTTGATGACACATTGGTTAAGAGGGGAGGGGGTTGTCTACTGAGAGACAAGATCTAAAAATAGAATCTTTTGTCTGGCTGAGTGATCACTAAAAGCTTCTATACTAAGGCAAAAACTAGACTAGATATGACTTTGTATTAGGTTTATCGTTTTTCGTCATAAACTTATTAGAACTACTGCAAACTAGTAAAAATGTTGTAACTTAGTGATTACTGGAAAACAGTTTTTATAATCCCCCCCAAAACTGTCATTCCCTCCCAATTTTATTTGCCAAGGGCACAAAATAGAAAAAGAAGCAAAAGTTAAGAAATGAACATATTGTACCTTCTTGCAAAGATAAAAAAAAAGTTCACATAAACATGAGTCTGAAAACTCAGTTATTCTGTTTGTTCTGTGAATGCTAGACAAAGAGAAGGAATTATTTTATATAAAACTAAGGAGGCTGAACCAACCCCGCTCAACAACCCCCCACAGAATAAGTATTGATTGTGGTAAACATACTTCTTTTATTTAGCAACCAAGAGACAGTTTCTTACACTGTACTAGTCTTGTGTAGGTGCGGATTAATGAAGTTTTGTGGGGAGGGGCGGTCTTTAAAGATGTATATTCTGAGGAAACTGGGGGAAAAAAAACCTTTCTGAAATTGTCTTTTTAACCCTCTCTGGGTTAAAAAAAATTCTCCCAAGCATGAGCTCCTCCATTCATATTTCATGCTTGAGGGTAACCGAGTACGGTACCGGTACACCAATATAAACACGACGTCACTGTGAAGTGTAGACATTCTCAACCCAATATGTTTTATCAAGAAATTTCTTAACGTTTTCTGTGAGTAGAATACTTAAATAGGTTCTTTATTTTATAAATGAGAATTTCCCCAAAAATCCCCATTTTTGTTTATGGGGCCTTGGAAATTCTCCACAATGGGAAAAATTCTCCACCTTTGGCAGCACTGGCCCAAAACGTAAACAAACCCAATTACAGCACAGTGCCTCAAGTAATTTGTCATCTACGGACAAGCCATGAACTAACATCGCCACCTACTTCACACAGTACTATACTCTTAACCCTTCGGCCACTCCACCCTCTCATATGTTTTTCATCGCTAAACGGACTACACTAGGCCGATTTGATTTTGCTCATGTTCCCACATCATCGGTCACCGCTCCAGTTCACTTTGTTTTTTTTTTATTGTGTACTTGTGTAAACTTAAAATGGAATTTAGTTGAAAATGTTTTTTAGAAGGATTCTTGTAGAAAAGAAAGTCAATTAAAATTTAATATGTTTCTCGATATATTAAGCATACTTACTAAACGTAAACGTATGTTTCAAAACCTATATTTTTGATATAATTTAGTAGCCCAGGCAACAGGGAGTTAAAAATGAGGTTACCTGGAAAAAATACGGGAGAGATGAAACTTTAAAAAACATACTAAGTTTGCGACCCCCACCACTTTGAGCTTACTTCGCCATCTTCGAAATGGTGGCCAAATTCCGTGGTGCGTCCTAAAAAAAAGGTTTTGTATAAAAATTGTAGAAGATGAATTCTCTAAAACTTTTGTTTCAAAACGTTTTGTTTAAAATACAAACAATGTTAGTTATTGAGTTAAGTGCCATCTTATGTGTTGTGTATTTATAAAAACTGCATAAATACGCTATAATTTAATTAATTAACAAATATAATTATCATTTCTCGAAACGTGTACAGTGAAAAATAATAATAATTATTACTATTATTATTATTACAAAACAAATAATAGCAATAATAGTTCAATAATATAATAAAAGTTATAATATATTTGTCAATTTCAGGTGATAATAGCGTATTCATGCAGTTTTTATAAATACACAACACACAAGATGGCCCTTAACTCAAAAACCATTTCACACAAAACGTTTTGAAACAAAAGTTTTAGAGAATTCATTTTCTATAATTTTTGTATGAAACTTTTTTTTTATGACACACTCAACTGTGGAGGGAAGAGGGGGTAAACCGTACACAAATTTTTCATAAAACTACTAGAGAAATGTTTAACATAAAGTTTTATCAAATAAACTTTACCAAGTTATTTTGAAAAAACCGGAATTTGGCCACCATTTTCCAAGATGGTGGCGTAAGCTCAAAGTGGTGGGGGTCGCAAACTTAATGTGCTTTTTGGGATGACAAAATGTACTATATTACCAAGTTTCATCTTTCCCGCATTTTTTTCCAGGTAAAAATACCTGTTGCCTGGCCTATAAGCAGTTTATTTGAAATAAAGATTGGTAATTTTTTTTACTATCGTGTCGGGGGGGGGGGGGGGGGGTTCTCGCCCTTCCGCCCCCCCTTTAATTGGCCACTGCTTGTTATTATTATTATTAACATTATACTAAACTTATACATTTATTGGCACAGACACATTTATTGGAACATTAAATTATCATTTTAAAATGAATAAATAAGTTTTTTTTATTATTGGGTAAATTGATTTTAATTTTTGAACTTCCTTGAATGTTCCCTTATAGAATTTGATCTTCTTTATGAATTTCTTTAGGAAAAACTTTCCAAATTGAAAACAAGAAAATATTTGGGAGGAAAAATGTTTCAAAATGATTACCGGTACGATAGTTGAATCAGTTCAGGCCGGCTTTCAACTAGATCATCGAAGAATAGAAGAAGATGTAATGGGCTTGTTACACATTTATGTTTTGTCCTCTAAATAATTCATAGTTTATGTGGTAGAATGTTGTTTCAATACATCCAGGGCCAAGTTGTCATTAGTACAATACGTTATGAAAAATCCCCAAAATGGTTGGTTTGATTAATTTTGACAGTTACAACTGTATTATTTTACCTATTCCAGGTAAATTTTACCTATACAACTATTAGTTTTTTCTATAAAACAGCAAATACAAAACTTTCAATTATTGTACATTTGAAAATGAATTCTTCAATTTATTGAAGAAAATGGTTTTAAGTAATCGAGTACTATTTCATGTTTTGTTATTTTTTAAATATTATTTCTCAGAAGAGTGAATCTGTTTCAAAAGATTCCCATTTTCACACAATTTTTCAATAAACTTCCTGTCTTAGCAGAACAAAAGGCCTTAAAAATCTCAACTTTCATATCAGATTTGCTTCGGATTAAATTCACTGAACAAGTATCCAGGGATACTACCGTGGACATTTCTTGATCGGAGATTTGAAGAAACAGCATCAAATTTAATACTTCTACTTACAAAACATTTGGTGTGCATAAAGTTCATATAATATAGTGCTTCTTATTCAATGTTGAATGTGTTTAAAAACATGTCACTTATTATTTGTTTCTATGTTGCAGCCCGATCTATACCTGTGTACACCTATTAAAATCAACTACACAAATAAATACTACATAAGTAAGTATATTATAATGTTATTAGATACCAGTATAAGTATTGAATAATATTCTTATGGAATTTGATAATTATTTTTGATAACTATTAAGGAATAAAATTTCCAGTTAAAATATTAGGTACCTACCTATAAAAAATTATGAAGAACTATAAAATTTAAACAAATTATTGTTGGGTTTAAAAAAATTTAATCATGCAGGGAAGCTATCAAAAACATTCCCAAATTTATACAAATATGAAACAGTTGTGTATTGTTGGACTAAATGTAAACCCATTTACAATGGAATTGATATTCTCAAAATATCAACAGAGGGAGCAACTTTATTCCATTATCCGCATATGCTTAATGTTAATGGACAGTTTTCCTAGCAGGCTGGCGTTGCTCTATTTAACACACTGCCAGAGTTTATAAGAGTAGAATTAAATATTACTAAATTTAAAAACAGCATAAATATGAGGACTTTTGTTGCCCGAGTCCTTTAAGTTAGTGGTCATTTATTAGAATTTCTATTTACACTCAGCAAGGCCGTCTTTAAATTATATGTATACTAGTAAGCCCCGTGAAAAATCACATGCAGATTAATTAGATACACATCAGAAATACATCATTTAAAAAAATACTATTAAAAAACAACAGACTTTATCTAGGCCTACCGATACCTAATGTTGGCGGGGATTTTTAATTCGGTAAATTTGTACAACTATAAGTATTATAAAACTGTAGGCCAAGTTGTTAAAATTGTTTATTTATATCTGTTATTATATATTTAAAGAAAGATAAAATTATTATCTTTAAATCAATTTTTATTTAATATTGATAGATCAAATGATTTAGAAGTTGTTAATATTATACAGTGAAGCAATAATCAAATAGGTTAAACGAATAGGTACCTCTTCTTTGAATTTGTATAAACGAATATATTAATGATAAAAGGTTGTATTTATGTACAGTTTATAACCTCAAAGCAAATCATATAACGTATTATAGCCTACATTAGTTTTATAACTCATATTTAAAAAAATCAACTTCACAAGAAATTATAATGATTGAAGTTGTAAACATAACCCCAAAGTATAATCTATGCTGGGTTTTGTTTAAGAATTACAGATGATGGGTGAAATCAGCTGTTGTATTGTAATAAACATATAAATGTTACTCATGTATGTACGGACGTACACTCGCTTTTATAGGAGTTGATATATAAATATTTTTCTTATTATATTGTATTTTACAATTATTTAAATTTTGATGACTTTTTTAATATATGTATATTGTATGTTAAAAATTGCTTAAATCAATTTTTATGTGTTTTTGTGATGTCTGTGTTGTTTTGTTAACTGTGGTCACTCAAACTTTGTATTTGCCCATTACACGATAAAATGTTTACTTATTGGCAATAAAGGAATTATTAACATGAATGCACTTTAAAATGAATGACAGTTGTTTTTGTTGAATTAGTGAAAAATATACTCTTGAATAAGTTGGATCAATTTGAAACACTGAAGCCCCGATCACAAATTCGGTAAATAACACTACACAAATAAACTGAAAAACATTTATTAATGTTGTTATTCTAGCTCCCTGATGAATATTTCAATAACAAAGTCACCATCATCTGAGGGCTCTAAATCTAAACTAACACTAACATATTCTCCCCCCTTTCCTCAGGTAGACCAATCATATGTGTCCACGCCAAGGAAATTTTTTAAAAAGCAAGGTAGAAGCGGCTAGCAGTAGTTGTCTTTTTTTTTTTTTCTTTCAAGGGTCGGCACCTCTTGATAGTGTGGAGATCGCATCCACTAAACCACCCCCGCTCTGTCATCGACGCCATCCTGGGACTGCTGGGGCATTACTTCAGGATGGTCGCCTGACTATCTGTATGTTTTCACCTATATTCTACTCTCTTCTTCCTTTTGGCTCAACACCGATCTTGCCCATTTTGCAACTTCCCGCCACTGGTGTTTCTTGGCCATCATAAAATTGGCAATGGATGCCTCATCTGGTACTATCCCTACCTTTTTTTCCAGATCATTCCTATCTCTCTGCCATCGTAGGCAATGGAAGAACGTATGTTCCACGGAATCTTCTTCTCCACAGTATTTACACCTAGGATCTTCCCGAATTTTGAAACGGTGTTGATAGACCCCGAATTCGCCATGTCCCGTGAACAGCTGAGTTGTGTAATAGTCCATCTCTACATGTTTCCTTTCGTACCACTTCCCTACGTCAGGGATTAGTCTTTTGGTCCATTGTCCCACTTCTATGTTTAGTGACCATCGTGCCTGCTATTTTTCCGTGGTCATCTTCCTCAGCTCCTTCCTCGGTATAAAATTCTGCAACATTTCTTTAACAGTCCTCTCTTCCACAAGCAGATCAATCGGTGGCATTCCTGCTATTACCAAAGCCGCCATAGTCGACACCGTCCTATAGGCACTTATTGTTTTTATTGCCATTCTTCTCTGAATTACTTCTAACATGGCTTTGTATTTTTTAAATTTAAGCGCTTTCCTCCATACTGGAGCTGCATACAGTACTATCGACATCGCTGCTCCTGCTAAGACTTTTCTTTTACTACTCCTCGGACCCCTAAGGTTAGTCATTAGTCTTTCTAGGGACTTCACCACTCTCACCGTCTTTTCCGAAACCTCTCTAACATGATCCGTCATTTTCGCACCTCTATCAAACGTCACTCCTAGGTATTTCACTCCTTTGCTTTCCATTACCTCTTGCCCTCCAATCAGTATTGTAAAGTTCCTTATACTTCTTTTAGCCACCAGCAGAACTACTTTCGTTTTATTTGGTGCAATTGCCAAATCCATCTTCTCTAGCCAATCGCAGATTTTTATTGCTGCCTCATTTATTTTGGTCTCTAAGTCACACGCATTTCTCGCTCTAGCTACAATCGCAAGATCGTCAGCAAATCCAAGCGTCTTCACTCCTTCTGGCATATCCAACTGTAGCACACCATCGTAATATATGTTCCATAGAGTTGGCCCAAGGATAGACCCCTGTGGGACACCACATCTCATTTCCAGTTCATTGCCTTCACTTATTATTATCCTTCTATCATCAAGATAGTTCATAAGTACTCTTACTAAGTAGTTCGGCACCTTCCTCCTTATTAATATATTTACAATTTTATCCCATGATGCACTGTTAAATGCGTTCTTTATGTCAATGGTGACTAAGGCACAGCAATCTCTTCTCGCATAGTTTTTAATTCGTGTGATGTCATCGACGAGCTTGTTCACCTTTTCCATTGCCTTCACCGTTGAAAAAGCCTTCCGGAAACCAAATTGATTTGGAGACAAGCCTCCGTTTCTCTCAATTGCTTCATTTATATTGTCTACTAGTAACCTTTCAAATATCTTCCCCATTCCA
>JAGFPH010002784.1:67823-94259 GCA_018207615.1 Philaenus spumarius
GGTTTACGATTTCTTTACTTTTCTATGTAAGTCCTCAAATTTCTCTATGAAATTGCGACATTCTGTTTATAAGAATGGCAGTTAAGCTTTTGCTGAGTCTCTGGAATGCTGACTGAGGTACATAAATACATTTCCTAGCCAATGTAGTTTGTTTTGTATTTTCTCACAAGGCACGGTGGTAAAGGTGATCTGTTTTCAAATCATTACTGATGACAAGACGTATCTGTCAACAATAAAACGGAATCAAAACCGTATTGGATGGACAAAAAAAAATCTTTTGTAGTGGTCTTTTATCAACCGCAATCATAAATTCTAAAACTGTGGTGCGATTTCTTGTTCATTTTACCGTAGTGGTGTCCTGGCGATCATAGGCGTAACCAGGGAGGGGGGGGGGGTTTGGGGGTTATAACCCCCCATTGTAAAAAATTTTTTGCACTTTGTTTACATTAAAATAGGCTCTTAAGAGTACTTGTTTTTAACACCTATGCAAATGTCAAGCTACAATAAATTATCAATATATTGCTGACATTATCTTTGGTCGAATTGGGCACTGGCACTTTATTTGATATACGATGCAGTATAGTGTATGGCCTGAAACATACATGGAGTTTTCTTCCGCCACGGTTTGCCGTCGCCATCATATCAACAGTGACGCGAAGGAGAGTATTAGAGCATTCACATCGGTCAGAAAAATCAAGGATCGGTTTATTTACCGCTGACGGTAGCTGTGCAGCCGCTCGTTGCAACTACAATCGACGGTTTTCCACTGTCTCCGCTGAAACAGTGGCGAACGTGAAAAAATGCATGCCAATTTTCCTTATTTTAGTATTTTTTCGTAGAATACTATCCTTCAGCTGCGTGTGTAGTTCGTCAAATGACAAAACTGACATTCTTAAATAATTGAAAATGTTTCTTCCACTTTCTCAAATAAGGAAACCCAGTGTAGAATGCTCCTTATTTATTGATCGGATGAACCCAAATGAAGTATATTTTCTTGCTTCCTTTTCAATCAGGGACGGAATAAAATTAAAGCGAGAGTTGCTCTCTGTTCATATCAATAAAACATTAAAAGAAATAATATATTACATAACACACTTCGTGATTGATGAACTAGCCATTTCAGTTTAATGAATCCCAATGAGGCTTTTAGACGGTGTCAGAAATTTTACCGCTCTGTGTGAACACTTTAAATTTTAAGAGTGAAGACGGTAACTAATCTGCAGCCGACAAAAAAACGCTGTGTGTATTTCAAGCCGTGTGTTTTATGGGGTTAGAGACCGCATGGAAAGATTTGGCGGGGTATGAGTCATGTTTGCTATTTTAATTATTCTAAAATAGGCCTGAATCACAATTAGAAGTGGAAAATTATACATACCTTTATAATTTTAAGTAATTTTGGGAAGCCTAAAACATGTTATTTTGCATCTTCATTTATAAAATTTGCCATATCCCCCCCCCGGGTTGTTGTAACCTCCTCTACAGTCTTTCTGGTTACCTTGGTTTTCCAGATGCCTTTGGTTTTCTTTGGGACATACGAGCGTTGTCACGTTGCCAGGGTTGTATTGGAGGAAAAAGTAAATGTGTTTATTAAACCATTCCAGATGACAAAATAATCTCTCTCTGCTGGCCTGATGTACTAACTAAACTAAATGCGTGAGGCAAAGGCAAGAATATCTCCCGTGAAAAATAAATCTAACCTCGGAAGCGCTTGCTCCATCGTTACATCTCTCGGTTCCTTTCAATTCCCCCCCCCCCCCCCCTTTGCTTTGCTCTAAACTCCGGTCTCAGCAATATAACTCTGCCGAACCGATACTAATACCTTACTTATTTATTATTACTACAAGGTGGAGGGTTCCCGTTACAAAAACATTAATTTATTTTAGAAATTTTCAAATAAGGATTTGTAATATTTTATTTTTAGTGGTTTATTTGTAATTCTTACAGAATGTCTTACTAAAACTAACTGTCCATTGGAGCTGTTTCATTAAACTTGCTGTTTCAGATAATCTATGCTTGGGCGAGAGATGCTCCCAAACTAGAGCTTCCCAAAGACGTAGGGTTCGAGGTCGGAGGCAATTCTCCTGTGCAATATCTAGTGTTGCAGGTGCATTATGGACATATAGAAAAATTTCAAGGTAGTCTATCCGTCTAATATTTATGTTATTGAATGAAGGCTAATAATATATAGGCCTGCTTAGTGTTTCTGGTTACAAAAAACTTGTATTTAGCGACACAATTATACAAAGTGTAATACTATTTGATTAGTGATTGAGGCTATTGATTCTAAGCGATGGTGTTTAGTTAGTTGTAGCAAACCAAGTCAGACATGTTTTCACTAGGGGTTTACTGATCTTAAATACAGCCCTGTACCAGGTTAGTTTACAAAATGCAGTTTCCAATGTTACCCATGTTGGACACAAGAAGTCCGGATGATTTAAGGTCTTCCATGTTTTTTTTAAAATACAGTAGAGCGTCGATAATCCAAACGTCAATAATCCAAAACGTCAAAAATCCAAACGCGTTCCGTGGCAGCCCCTACAAAAATTTCGTTTTCGTAAATTCCAATTGCATCGTTAAAATTTTTACAAAAATCTTCATCGCAAATTGACATTACTATCTCTTTTTAAACACTTCTTAATTACCTGCCCTCACAGCAGATTGGCTGTCAGTATTTTCACCGTCATGCTAATAAGCTGCTTTAGCGCTAGCAATAAACAAACAACTTATTTGTCTGAGGGACGAGGGTTGACCGAGACGGGGGTGGGGCGGGGAAATAACCTTGGCTTGTCCATTGTTAGCTACACTAGCTCTTGCCACTACTCAGTCTCGTTCACGTCCACCCTCAGTCAGTCAGTGCTTACAGGACAGTAGATATCGTTTGTTCATTTTTAATTGCGTCCTGCTGTTTGTGTGTTTTACTGTACACATTTTTATATTCGTGTCAGTCAGTTTTCTTAAATTGCTGTTGCGTTACGACATCGTCCACAACAAAGACATTAAAAAGAAAAAACACATTTCTTATGATAGTAAATAAAGTGGAGATTTTGAATAGATTGGAAAAGACTGCTTGTACTGTTTAACCGCTTTAATCGATTAAAGGGCATATATTTTAGCCTAAATGGTATTTTCTTGGTTATTTTCAAAAATCCGAACAAATTGATAATCCGAACCTCCTTGGCCCCAATTAGTTCGGATTTTTGACGCTCTACTGTAAATTCATTTTTCTAGTATCCAGGTCCTCTCTTTGTTAATGTATTTGACGCCTTTCGGGATGTCTCTTGTTGAATGGAGATCATCAAAACATTAAGCAAAAAAACACAAACACTGTTAATAAGTGTACAGCTTATGGCAACGGATATGGACTATCTGTTCGTTACCTCTGCACATTCCAAAGTATTATTTGCATCAGGCTTTCTGGATTCTCTAACACATATAGAGTGTTCGAGTCGAAATACAATTGGTAATTTATTAATTGGTGTTCATGGTTTTTGTTTTCTACTTTAAATGCCTTATACATTTTAAACTCTTCTACAGAGTTAAAACATTTTCCTATACTACAAATCTTTATTGGTTTAAATTTTTTGTCGAAGTCGGTTTAACTGTGGTTTTCATCAATTAACTGTCACACGTCATTGGACTTGTTTCCCGAAACAGTTTTTTTTTGGCGGTGCTCTTTATATGTACCTTACACGTTCTTCCTGTTTGGCCAATGTAGATTTTGTCACATTTGAGTTTATTTTGTATATGCCTGTTTGATCTTCCAGCGGTTTTGCGCTTGGTGGGTGGAGTAATGTTTGAACATTATTATTGGTGCAAAAGGCGATTGTCCTATTAATTTGCTTAAAGGTAGAAGAGATTACCTTGGGAAGAATGCTGCCGTATTCTGTTGAGAGAAAGATTGACTTTGCTTTCTCATTCGGAGGAATTTTGGATTTGTTAGTGTGTTTTGAGAGTAGCTTATCAATTGTAGATGTTTTGTATCAGTTTTTCTTTGCGATATCATGTGGTTCTAAAGCTATAGTGTGATAAGTCTATGGATCATGCTTTTGTAAGCTGCTATTTTTTGGATGCACACAGATAACGGACAGGCAGTCGACATCCGGTAGCCATAAGGTAAATGTGTTGTTTTATTTGTTTTTGTGTTTTGACTTAATGTTTTGACAAACTCTAGTCAACGAGATTCTCATGATGGGATAGGCATCCCGTAACGTGTCATACAAATTAAAGAAGAGGTAGCTGACAGAACAATATACTGTACTATTATATTTTTTTAATGGTTAATATAATCAGTTCGGAACAGAAAGATCAGTTTATACTCGCAGCAAAAAAGAAAATACCACACACTTTAACAATATAAGCGTCAGGCAACGAGAATTCTCGTCGATTGCATTCAGCTATATACCATCATTTGAGTGTCAGGCAACGAGAATTCTCGTCGATTGCGTTCGGCTATATACCTTCATCCAAGCGTAACCAGGGGGGGGGTTTTGGGGGTTATAACCCCCCCATTGAAAAAATATTTTGGACTTTGTTTATATTAAAATACCTAACTTGTTTTCAACACCTATGCAAATGTTAAGCTACAATAAATTATCAATATATTGCTGACATTATCTTTGGTTGAATTGGGCACTGACATTTTATTTTATATAGATGAAGTGTAGTTATCAAAGTATTGTCACTAAAGGCAGCACACTTTCCGCCACAGATTATTTGCCGTCGTCATATCAACAGTGGCGCGAAGGAGAGTATTAGAGCATACACATTCGTCGGAAAAATAAACGAACTGTTTATTTGCCGCTGACGTTAGCTGTGCAGCCGCTTGTTGCCATTACAATCGATGGATTTTCCATACCTCCGCCGAAACAGTGGCGAATGTGACCAAATGCACGCCAATTTTCCTTATTTTAGTATTTTGTTCGTGGAATACTATCCTTCAGCAGCGTGTGCAGTTCGTCAAATGACGAAACCGACATTCTTAAATAATTTTAAAATGTTTCTTCTAGTTCCTCAAATCGGGAAACATAGTGTAGAATGCTACAAAATTTTCTCTTCTTTTATTTATTGATTGGACGAACGAAAATAAGTATATTTGTTGCTTCCTTTTCAATCGGCGATAGAATAACAATAAAGCGAGAGTTGTTCTCTGTTCATATCAATAAAACATTAAAATATAATATATTACATACCACACTTCGTGATTAATGAACTAGACACTTCAGTTTTCAGTTAATTGAATCCCGCTGACTCTTTTTATGAGCGGGGACGGTAGCCTAACTAATTCGTAGTCGGCAAAAAAAAAGAAAGAAAACAAACTCCGTGTGTTCCAAGCCTATGAGGTTAGAGGCAGCGCACGGGATTATTTGGCGGAGGATGAGTTATGGTTGCTATTCTAAAGTAGGCCTGAATCACAATTAGAAGTGGAAAGTTACTATGTATAACTAACTTTAGTAACGTTAGGCCTTACTAAAAACCTTCCTGTATCGTTTTAAAGTACTTTTAAAAGTACTTAAAAGTACTTTTGGGAAGCCTAAAACGTGTTATTTTGCATCTTAATTTAACCCTAGAACCGGCAATGTTAACGAAAATGGATTTTTGGCGTTTTCCAAAATTCGCCAAAAATAGTAAATGAACCATAATCCAAAAGTGTTCCACAGCTTTTTTGTAGAGAAAGGTTCAAAGAGTTATATATGCTAGTAAAAAAATGATAGATGTAAAATTTACAAAGTTATTAGCTCAAGAAACAAAAAATGTTCAGTTACGAAAGGTAAAAGTTCAACTTTAGGTCTGCATAAAAAGTAGAAACATTTCTTTTAATTTTTTAAAAATTTTAAAATAAATGTAAAAAAGTTTGGTAATTTAGTTCTAAATAGAACTGTACAAAAATATTGATCAATTTCAAATTTCTTATTTTGAAAACACAAGTTTTTATGTTCCTACTACAAGACTGCTATCAAAAATATGCCAAGTTTGAAATGTAATTTAGGAATATATACTTTGACCAAAAATGAAATATTATTATAACAAAGTGTAGAGAATAAATAAAAGAATTGAACTGTATACTTATAAATTATCTTTTAATAAAAGTGTTTGACTTAGAACTATTTGAATAAAAAAAGCGAGGAGAAATATAGAAACATCCCACTCATGCTTAGTATACAACGGTCGTATATGAAGCTGCATAGGAAATTACAGCCTTGGTTTGAGCACGTCTCATTCCCACACCATAGACAACAAACCTTTCGAGCAAAACATATTTGGTTCACAGGAAATGTTAGCTTGAAGCATTCTCTACACATACATATCAAAATATAACTAAAAATAGACTTCTATCACACAGATATGACGTGTAGTTGGTGTATAACGTTAGTAAGGCTTTTTATTGGTTGGAAAACTGACCAATTGCAAGGGTCTACAAAACGCCCCACAACTTTAGAACTATTTTTGATTGGATGACAGTTTTAGATAGGGGAAAGTGTGATGCATCCATCAGTATATAGATATAACTCAGAAAAAATACTGGGTGGGCTGTAGGGAGGCACATAGAAATTGGAAATTAACAGTCATTTCGGCATATTTCATTCGCGTGACATTTGCTTTTAGATAATTCAAAACTTAAACGATGATTAAGTATGTAAATATACGTTTTAGAAAGAAATTGTAAATACAAAAATTAAGGTTTGAAACATTACCTTTCCAATGGTATATGTCTTTTTGAAATTGGAAGATTTTTAGTGGGTCAAATATTCGATTACAAATGTGTTGTCGTAGCCGGGAATGATAGCACGAAACGTGCGATCTGCCGGTTCTAGGGTAAAAAAAATCCCCCCTCCCGGTGGTTGTAACCCCCCCCATTCGGTCGTCCTGGTTACGCCTATGCGTCGATGTGTTTAAATCAAAATTGGTGCATCAAAAATAATAGTAAGTATGTCATGTTACAATTAATTTGGTATTTTGTTTATTACACTATGACTTATAACTATCTCGCAAAAAATACACAAAAGTTCAAAACATGACAAAAGCGTTAGTCTGTCTCGTGACAGCAAAAAATAAACAGAGTTTTGCTCTTATCTTATCATAGACTAAATATTGTCTGACAAACAAGTTAGTTATGTCATTTCATAGATCAAGACCTGTATATTTTGTATTTATAATTAAATAATTTTTATTATTTTTCCAAAACCTTTACTTTTGAAAATTTTGTTAAAACTTTATTTATTTTATCGTTTGCAAGGCAAAAAAGTTGCTGAAAATTAAAAAAAAATATTTAATCTATATAGCAATGTTTTCCATACTTTTCTAAACAGGAAAATATATAATAGTAGGCTATACACTTTACTTGAATAGGCTAGGTAATGTTTTGCAAATTGCTCATTTTTGTTATTTTACCCCAAAACATTGTTTTTTTTTGTGTGAAGAAAGGGTTTTCCTACACTCTGCATTTTTTAGATTTATAACAATTTTTAGAATTTTTCCAAAACCTTTTCTTATGAAAATTTGGTTACCAATTTTATTTATTTTTTCCGTTCAAAGGCAAAAAAAGTTATAGATTTTTTTTGGAAATATTTTATCTACATGGCAATGTTTTCCATACTTTCCTAAATAAGAAAATATATAATAGGCTAGTATACACTTTGCTTGAATAGGATACATTCTGTATAGTTTTCAATATGTAGGCTATAGGTCTTTTTTGCAAATTGCTAACTTTTGTTATTTTACCACAAAACATTGTTTTATCTTTTAGGAAAATTTTTAAAATTGTTTTATGTAAAGAACATTTTTTCTAAATTTTGTACCATTTGGATTTATAATTTAATTGTTTTTCTATTTTTCCAAGAGCCCTACTTTTGAAACTTTTGTTTACCAATTTATTTTTTTCCGTTCAAAATGCAAAATAAGTTGGAGAAAATTTTGTTTAAATATTTTATCTACACAGCAATGTTCTCCATATTTTCCTGAACAATAAAATGTATAATAGTGTACACTTTACTTGAATAGGATACATTTGATAGGTTTTTAAGTGATAATGTGTTCAAGTAGTGAAAAAGTGCCTGAAGCAAGAGGTATATCTATCAGTAATTGGCCTGACGCTTATAGGGTTAATTGAGTTTAAATTTAAACTATTTTAGATCTAATAAAAATAAATATAATTTGCAAGAAATGAAATGAGTGTTTAACTGTAGGACAGAATTGATTAATTTAAATTGAAGGAAGAGTTATCTATGTTCTTTGAGTAATATGGGAGTAAATAAAGATGTACGGTAACTTATACCATTTAGTTGAAGTTTGTTTAATGTAGGTTCAATACAGAAAATCTTAACTAGATTGAGAAATTTTATCAATGTCAGAGTTTAAAGAACTTATGAATGGTCAGTATTTTGGTTTACTGAGTAATTATTATCTATATCTATACTAATATTATAAAGAGGTAAAATTTGTTTGTTTTTTTGTTTGAATGTAGAGGGTAACTACTGAACCGATTAAAAAAATAGTTTCACTAATAAAAAGCTACACTATCCCTGAGTAACATAGGCTATAATTTATTTTGATAAAAACAGTTTTAATTTCAATATTTGTAAATTTAGTCGGAAAACTATCTTAGGTTAGGCCTAGGCAGATGAATCATCGCATGTATTTACATTTATTACCATAGCAACCAATTGAATAAAATAACAGATAAAACAGCTGTTTGCTCCAATTTTTCTATTAACAGCTGATTTCAAATTTTGATGCAATTATTTAAATTTCTAACTTTTAGGTTAGGTTTTTATTAAAGTGTAGAAATTAGCCTTGCTGGTTCTTTTAACCTTTATTATAACTGCTGTTATAAAATATATGAAATAATTTGATTTGAACATTTAACATTATTTACCATCTTCGTTATTAATAATATTATAAAGAGGCAATTTTTGTTTTGTTTATTTGTTTGTATATAGAGGGTAATCTCTGGAACTACTGAACCGATTGAAAAAATAGTTTTACTAATAAAAAATTCACTATCCTTGAGTAATATAGGCTAGAATTAATTTAGATTTTAGGGTTAAAACAACCCCTAAAACAATAAATAGTAATTGTTATACTTACCTTAAAGCTAGAGAGCTCAAATTTTGTACATTTATTTCTTACAAGATACATAGAAAAAGTAAACTGATTTGTATTTTGTCGCGTGCTGCTAAGGGGTGAAAATGTTGTAAAAATGTTGATTGTTATATTTTCCTTAAAGCTAGTGAATAAACCCTTAATAAATTAAGTCATTTAAAAATAAGAAACCACTATGTTACATCCTAACTAAAATAAATAAGACATATTTAATAGTAAGGCCTATTTATATAAAATAACCTGTTTGCATTTGCTTCGACACGAGTCACTGCGGGGATTGGCGAGCGAAGCAAGCAGGGGGCGTAGCCTTCTAGTCTTAAATAAACATAGATTTACAGATAATAATACAAATTTATAAAATTATTTGCGTTACTTTGATTAACTTTGTTTTTTGCGTTACTTTGATCAAGTTTATCCTGCTATGTTTATATTAACAGATTTTTTGTTTGTATAAGTAATTAATGTTAACAAGATTGAGATGTTTTAAATGAAGTTTTAATTTTATATTGTACTGCAGTCAACTTAGCAGACTTTATGTTAGAATTAAAACAAAGTAATTATGATAAAGTTTAAATAAAGCATACATTATTATTATTAATAGGTTGAGAATAAAGGTCTGTCATATTTTCTTAAATCATCAAGTGTTTTTAGTTTTCATCTTAATTTTGTATTTTTCAGATGGTAGCACTGACAACTCTGGTGTGATTCTTTCATATACAGAAAGGCGGTATGTATGAACATTATTTGTGGATTCATTCTAAGAATAATTATGAAAATAGAACAATAACTGTAATAGAAGAAAATAGATTTTGGTCATATTCATTTGACAAATTAAACAAATAAAAGAGCACTGTGGTGACAAAATCACACTGATTTGAATAAAAAACCCCGAACCACAAAACAAGGAAAAAAAACAATAACTAAACAACTAAATTGAAAGTTATGTTAATACGCTACCCTTATGTACATTTCGATAACATGGTCATCATCCTCAGAGGGTTTTAAAATTTAACATAACTTACAATTTAGTTATTGTTTTTGTTCCTTGTTTTATGGTTCGGGGTTTTTTATTCAAATCAGTGTACATTTGACAACTCATAGCAAAGGTACTTTTAATAATTGTTTTCAAAGGACAAATCATGTTTTTAAATATGGCCGTTGCAGTGATGCAGTCACCGAACTCCACATGCTTTGTATGTATTATGCCTTAGACAGTAAAAAATCCCAACGATCGTAACAAATAATGAAAATCAAGGACCACTTTTATTTCAACGGGTATTGTAGTCATCACAAAGACGTCTTTGAGGAATGTTTTTGAAAATACAATAGAGTCCCGCTATTCCGAACCCCGCTATTCCGAACAGAGTTCAGAAAAAATACCGATTTTCTAACATAAAAACAGGAGAAATTAAAAACACATTTGTAAAAAACGTACATTTATTGTTATACAAATAAGTTAAATAGATAGAGTCAAAGCTTGATGAAAACGCCTGAAACTAAATTGGAATTCTTATTAATTGTAATTTCTGTAAATAACACACAGCACTAGTAATATACAGATTTAATAATCTTCAATAAATATGCAATTACACATTACTCAAACATTACAACACATAGTTTAGTTTTATTATAATTACTTGTTCGGACATTTGCCATCATTTGTGTGTTAAATTATCAAACACGACAAATAATAACAGGAATTAAACAGAGAACACAGTTTAGTTCAGTACACGACTTGTGCTTAGGCTTGCACATTACAGAGGGATGTCAGCATCTATCTGCTGACTCCCACTCCTAACTTTCTACCTATGTCATACACTACAGGAATGAAAGTTTCCAAAATTGATTTGTTTCCTTCACGTTTTTCATCCGCTTTGCGGGAAGGGAGCTACCACAACAAGTGGGCGATGAAACGGATACCGGGTCCTTCAGAAAGAAGGAAAGATTAGATACAACAGCTAGGCACCAGTAGGCTGCCAGTTGCATTCATCCGTTTTTCTCTTCCGTTTTCATTATCTCGAAAGAATTTTATGACAATGCGGTACTAACAGACAAAACGGACAGTTCGAACAACCTATCCCTACCCTTCCGTTTTTAGAAGAAAACGGAATCGTAAATCAGTGATGTATAAAAGTCGCGTTACGGTGCTAACATCGCATATGCAACGTTTACGCAACACATTTTGTAAATGTGTACGACACCGCTATTTTTAATACAATCGGATACTTCTATGTATGTTTGTGTTTGGAAAAAGTCACTTTATTATAATTCAGAGTTTCATAGCGATATCAACTCAAACAAACCTTCGGCAGAATTGTCAAATCAAGTATCTATACACGGTATATAGTCGTGCAGTAGGCCTACGCGTAGATAGACGCTCGGAACTCGGATTTTGTTTGTTTATCCTCTAGTTGTTATTCATTTTTAGTTTTAGTTTAGATCAGTTTATTTTTATTTCTTTTTGTAAATGTTTATTTATTTTTTAAGTAATTATGAGTGAACTTAACAATTTAAGGGCTGTTAGAGGTGCGTTTGAAAATAGTGATTTTTAGAGACTTTCAACTGTAAATATTTTTTTCTTATTTTTTTTCTTGTATATAATGTGTGTGTTATTCCTTTATAACAAATTAAAACCATAAATATTGGGCCTAGACAGTACTTTTATATATTTAGAGACAAGTTTTTCTTCTTTGTGCAAAAAAAACAATTTTTTTAATAAAAAACGGAGTTTTTTTTATAGACAAAAAGTTTTTAACTTCCCGCTACCAATAAAGGGAAGTTATTGATTTCGGTCCGATTTTCGAAAGTCGAGTTTTCATTAAATCTCCACGTTTTGATGTCCCAGGAAGCCATTCTGACTATTCCCGCCGAGGTGTCCGACCGTGTGTGTGTGTGTGTGTGTGTGTGGATGTATGTGTGTAAATAAATTTTTGTCGTACAGTTTCTCAAAAACGAATCAACCGATTGAATTCTACGACATGTCATTCGAAAGGGTGTATCAAAACTTAGATCTGATTAGATTTGAGAGTTAATCCATCCAGCCAATCCGAAGAAATTTAAAAAAATAACCTAAATTTTTTTTGGAATTTTTATGTTTTTTAAAAATAACTTTAAAGCGTGCAAAAAAATCATAATAAAACCATGTATACATTTTTTGTGCTTAAAAAACTGCGTCGACTGCTTTTTTGAAAATGAAAATCGGACGACGCATTCAAAAGTTATCGTTGTTTAAAAATTAACAAATTTTCGTTTTTTGGTATTTTTTTAACATATCTTCCAGATTTCTCAACCAATCAATATAAACCTGTACATTTTATTTTTTTGCTTTAAAAACTGCGTAGAATGCTTTTTTAAAAATGAAAATCGAACGACGCATTCAAAAGTTATCGTTGTTTAAAAATTCACAAATTTTAGTTTTTTGGTATTTTTTGGTATTTTTTTTAACATATCTTCCAGATTTCTCAACCAATCAATATAAACCTGTACATTTTCTTTTTGTGCTTTAAAAATTGCGTAGAATGCTTTTTTAAAAATGAAAATCGAACGACGCATTCAAAAGTTATCGTTGTTTAAAAATTCACAAATTTTCGTTTTTTGGTATTTTAACAAAAAAACTCATTTTAAGCGTTTAAAATTCAAACTAAGCGGGAAGTTCTAGGGTTGGCCTGCACGGTCAACCAATTTCCAGATTTTTTTTACAGCAAAGTAGTAGTGTTATGTATATTTCTATTCACCATAAAATTGTGCAACTTTTGGCTATATTGAATTTTCTACATTACTTTTTTTACATATTTTGAGTGAGAGGTTTTAGAACACAAAAAAAATTATTTTTTTTATTTCTACTTTGGTCAACAAAAAAAAAGTATAAAAATTATAAGGTAAGCCTGTTAAAGCTATTTACTGTAAAGATCATGTGATTGTGATTAAACTGATATATAATAAGTCTTACTTTACTATTAGTGAGTATTTTATAATGATTTTAGTTAATAAGCATGCACAGAACCAAAAAACCCTTAGCACTAAAGAACAATATAGTCAGCACTTGCAGGGTTAAGAGCATTAGCATTTGCCACATCTACGTGTGACTTAAGTTCAGTTTGAGCTTTCACCTATTCCTCGTTTTCCTTCGAGCCGATCAACACTATATAGAACTGACACTAGCAGATGTCCCCGAACTTAATTTACGCCTTAACAAGTCAATATGTTGATATTATTCATAATATCCGCCTATTCCGAATTCCCGCTAAACCGAACAGTCTTCGCTCCCAATTAGTTCGGAATAGTGGGACTCTACTGTAAACATTAGCTGGACGTCAGTGAGGCGTATGTTTAAAGCAATTGATGGCTTTTCTTACAAGATTGGTTGACGGTCGAAAAGCCAGATAAAAGTGCAAGGGTGTAAAGGTTAAAGGTACTGTTCTACATTAATGAGCAATGGTGTATATACTGTATATGTGGGGTATTGTTGGTTTCTTGTTTTCACTTGACCAGACATCATTATTGAGAAGACACTCCGCAGTGGACGTGTAACTCTGGTGTATGATATGGAAATGGCATCCTGGATCTTTATTTCATCGAGTATCCTCTGACTTTAAAATCAGACTGTAAAAGGAACAAGTTATGCCTTTTGTTAGGGATATAAAATGTTACTGTCAAGCACAAAACTTGCCTCCTAGTCATAGAGCGGAGGAATCATTTCAATTGATTTTCACTACCTTCAGAAACCATATTATATCCCATGGAACAGACAATTCATGTTCCTTAATCACCACCGGTTGGTTATATCTTTGTTATTCTTACACAACAACCTCTGGCAACCATTGGGGAGGTGCGTCTGGAGCAAATTTTGAGTTTTATTAAATACTTGAAAAAATCATTTGTTTATCAACCCTAACAGGTATTGTAGTGTTATTGTGTTGTGTTGGTACTTTGATATAGAAGCTTAAGAATGATAAAAAAAAGTTTGTGATAGAGTGGGTGACAAAAATTTCATTGGTAAGAAAGTTTAAACATCATGTTTATTATAAACAAGTTGGTACCTGCGGCTTCGTTAGCAAATGTCTTTAAATAAATAAAAGGACTATCGGGTAAATATTGTGCTTTACCATTATACGCAATAAAAAAAAAAATGATTTTAGATCCGTGCTCCATGGCCCAAAAACGCACAGTGAGTTTTGCCCAAATCGATCTATGTATCTCGTTTAGACCTATGTAAATTATTAGCTACGCACCAATAAACGTTAAAAATCCTGTTTTCCTCCAATTTGTTACTCATAACTCAAAAACGAACATACAAACTACAAAGCTGGTTTTGAAGTGTATTTAACATAATTCTATGAGTACATTTCACAATATTTCTATACTTTTTTGATATATATTTAATGGTTAAACCAGCTTATATAATAAATTAAAACAGAGACGATATTGTCAAAGTGTTAAGCTTTTTATTCACATCAATTGTTTTATTGAAAATGGTCACTTGTCATATCTGTTCGCAAAACCCCTAATTTTGTCCATAATTTAAAAAATAGGAACCCTAAGTATTTCCAGGATAAAAAGTAGCCTAGATTAATCTCTGAAAAGTCCTCTACATGCAAATGAAAGTTTTGTCAAAATTGGTTCAGCCATTTCGGAGATTAGCCCGGAGAAAGATAGATAGACAGACAGACAAAAAATAAAAAAATGTGTGTTTAGGTTTTGGTAAAGTGTGAATAACCATATGCGCTTAGAAAAAAGTATTTATTTTAATCACAGACAGACAATATATTATATTCAAAATAGTATAAATTTATATTAAATATATATATTTATTTAATAGATATTAAATTAATATATCTATTTGTATGAATATATAAATTAAAGTTGGGTTAATCTGGTTTGCAGAATGGACAAATTAGCTGGTGTGTTACTCCTAGGCACTAGCGGCTTAATTCCACCACAGACCACAGAGCATATGGAGACATTATGTGAGATCAGTGAAAACAAAACCATTGTTCCTTTTGCATTCAGGACACATGCTCACAGTCTAGGTGAGTAGAGGAATGACAGTAGTGGGAATGATTTAGTTAGGATTAAACTGACATTAATTATTAACCCTAAAACTGTCCATGTTAATTTTTTTTCGATGCCAAGCCATTTTGATGCGTTTGCAAGCTTTTTTTTAAAAAATTTGCCAAATATAGTAATTACACCCCAATCATAAAGTGTTCTATAGCTTTTTTATAGAGAACGGTTCAAAGAATGCCAGTAAAAATTTATTTATGTAAAATTTACAAAGTTATTAGCTCAAAAAACAAAACATTTTCTGTAACGGAAGAAAATGTTTCAACTTTAGGCATACATACAAGGTAGTAAATATTTTTTGTAATTTTTTTAAAAATATACAAAAGTTTTGTAATTTAGTTGTAATTATAAATGTATAAAAAAGTATATCAATTTCAAGAATCCTTTTTAGAAAACACCAGTTTTTATGTTTGTACTACACGAACGCTAGTAAAATTAGACCTATTTTGAAAGATTTACCAGGAATATATGCTTTATGAAAAATGACATTTTACTATACCACATTGTAGAGAATAAATCATAGGATTGAACTGTAAACTTGACAATTGGGTATAAGCTTGTATTTTTTAATCAGATACTACAGAGAGAAAGAAATTGTCTAATCGTCTGACGAATTTCAACAAAAATACTATAAATAAAGTTATGTAACACTGAAGAAAAATTTTGTATTTTTTTTTTCAAAATACACAAAAGTTTTGTAATTTAGTTCTAAATAAAAGTATATAAACAAAAATATCAATTTCAAAACTGTTGTTCACAAAATACCAGTTTCTATGTTCTTACTACAAGACTGCTAACAAAATTAGGCATATTTTGAAAAATTAATTAGGAATATATGCTTTACCCAAAAATGAAATTTTGTTATACCAAATTGTAGAGAATAAATCACAGAATTGAACTGTAAACTTCAAAATTTTATATAATCTTGTATTTTTTAATTAAATATTACAGAATGAAAGAAATTGTCTAATCGTCTGACGAATTTCAACACAAATCCTATAAATAAAGTTATATAACAGTGAAGAAATATTTTTGTAATTTTTTCAATACATACAAAAGTTGTAGATAATACTTGTAAAGACTAATCTGTAAAAAAAATATTCCAAGTACCCTAAAAATATTTCAAGTGCCATGCCCCCACGACTGCACTTTTTTAGTAGTCTGACAGTATACGGGTTAAAAAGGCCGCTTAATGATGTTTTCCAACACCAAGAATAATTGTTGAATTGTTATTCTTATTAAGAAACTTAAGCTTTTTGTCGTTTATGTTAAAACTACGCTTACAATTGTGTTTCAGGAACTGTAATCTCAGGATATTTGGTTACGACAGATGAGAATGGGAACAACAAATGGACTCTTCTAGGTAAAGAAAGTCCTTCAAAACCTCAGATGTTTTACCCTACGATAACCAACGTCCCTATTAAATATAAGGACAAACTGGTAAGTCCGACTTTAAATAAAGTTATCTGTTATTCTATAAAGTTTATCACTTTTAAAAATTATTTTTTAATATTGTGATCCTCTAGATTATTTATTCAAAATATATTTATTTCTATTTACCTTAATTGATTTGTTTAAAATAATCCTTACTAGAATGTTGCTTAGCTCTACTACCGTACCAATAATAAACTCCAAAATATAATAAATAGAAGTAGGCACTACAGATGATTTTGATGTAGGAGGAGTATACCATCTCTCATGTAACGACTGTAATAAATTATATATCGGACAGAAAGGTGGAAGTTTCAAACAAAGATTCGAAGAACACTTACCGAGCAATAAAACATCATTAAACCAAAGATCTAAATATTATGCAGAACATCTAATAGATAATAGCCATGATTACAAGTAATATTGATTCCAATCTTGAAATTCTTCATAAGTGCAGAAAGGGAAAATTGCTAGATATATTAGAAGAGTTCCAAATGTATACCCATAACAAACAAGATCATGACATTCTACTAAATGACAAATTTTACTTTGCCTAAAATATAAATATGCTTAACTCTCAGATAAATAATTCAGTCAACTGAATGAGGACAAGATAGTAGGACGTATTTATAAGGATCCAAAACCTATACGAGGAGGTAACATTCAAAACGTGCTTTGTCCGAGTGAATGTACTTTTCAGAAATATGTAAATGTCTTTTAAACAGTTGGCAAGCTTGTTGTTTTAATACAAAAATATTGTTAGTTTCTTGACATAGCTTTACTTATGATTATGTAGCAATTTAAAAAAGTAATGTGGTACAAATATAAATAAAAAAAGATAATAATTTGGACAAAGTACGTTTTGAATGAACAAAATGGACTAAGCATGGTTTGAATGAACTAGACTTGAACAGAATTCAATTAGAAAAAAAATAATTTGTTTGGTAGTTAAAACGGTAAAGAGACAATATTTACAGGATTGCTTGAGTTCTTTTTTATGGACTCTCTTTTCCACCATGTGTAGCATTCTTTCACCAACAGGTTGTTTTTTTTTTATATGTTCTGAAAGCAAACAACATGTACTGCAAGTGTCGGAGGCTGGTGATCTGAAGCCGATATTAAACTCATTGACAAAAATTCTTCGAAACATCGCCGGACTACTTTCATATCCTCAGAAGCATTATCATTACACAAATCTCGCAGTTTCTTGACGGGCAAATCACAGCTAAATTAAATTCTTTCAGATTTTTTCCTGTTGTAGTGGGATTTAGTGCCTAGAAGATTTCTAATAAACTCCTTGATGTTTTCCCTTTTTGGCGAACTTAATGGCTCTTTCCATCGCCTCCTCTTTTTTCTTCCATCGATTTACAAGCATCGGGTCTTTTCAGTTATATCCCCGCATTTACAAACTATTTTCTATAGAATGAGGATTAATCAGGATAGAACTACAAATGTGAAATATAATATTTACTCACCATTTAAACTTATAATTGTTGGGAAAAAAATAATAAATAATTTTTAAACATGCTCAACTTTACTATTCGACTCTAGGCTAACCTATGGCAACAGAAATGCAAAAGTAATAATAAAAGAATACCTAAAAGGTTCTAACTTAACCTATTTACTCACAGTATGTTTACCTGTATTCAACATTTAACAGTAAAGTGTAAAACAACATCGTTGTCTGCAAAAATATTAGGCTAGAGTCGAATAGTAAAGTTACAACGCGTTTGCGATAACCCTTATCTAATATCAACAAAAAATTTGAAACTTCCTTCCTTATATGTTATGAAGTAGTTACAAATAGTTATTTGGACATTCCCGATTAATCCTCATTCTACAGAAAATAGTTTTAGAAAATAGTTTGCAAATGAGGGGATATAACAGAAAAGGCCCCAAGCATCAACTTTCCTTGCAATATTTTTTAGCCTAGTTACCCCTGATAGGAAAAATTTCTGACTAATTGGCACTTTCCCAAAGTCCCTAGAAGATAAAAAGTAGGTAGCAAAGAAATCATGATATCTTCCAGGCTTTTTGCGTTTATTTTCATCAGCAGTTCTAGGCTTACGCCTTTCAATAGGATCTGTTTTAATAAGAGTGGAAATGATAATATCTTGTCTCATTTTATTAGGTTTTGCAAAGAAGTCTGTTCCAAACACTTTAAGATCTTCAGGCCGGAACTTGACACAACAAAACCTGTCATTATTATGTTTACAAGCTTCAAATGTTAGGGCTCTTTTAGGGGCACTATACCTGATTGTTTTCGAGACAGCCCTTTTCCCACCTGTAGATTGTCTCGTCCTATATCCAATATTACACTCCCCTACACAAACACTACCATCAGCATCTGAATTTTCCATTTTAAATTAATCAATTTTTAAACGCCACAAAAACACTTTATTTCTCATACTTAAAATAAGTACCATAAAACAGAACACCTAATTTTATTCACTGCAGGTGCATGGCAAAGTATGGCAAGGTTATGAGAACAATAACATGAAGCAGTCACATGACTTAAAATAATTCGACCTCGCAGCTGAACCGCTGACGTGAGTTGAGCAAATTTCCAAAATTAAGTTTATAGGCCTATGTTTTAGGGTTTCAACCAACAATTTGGGAAATAGGTCTATTCACGACGGTGCTGAATAGCTGCAAAATGGTTCACACGCCATTCCGCATATTGGGAGTATCTTTAATACACAAAGCATTGCGTGCTTCGCACACCAACCCCGGTATTGGGAGTATCTTCAATACACAATGCATTTCGTGCTTCGCGCGCCAACCCCACGGTAGAATCCACCACAAATGGCTTTGAACCGGGTACTTCTATAGTATTTTACGTTTTGATCGATTTTGGAGGAACCAAGCCAGCTATAAGGTCGCGTAAAAAACGTGCAGAATAACATCCTACATATTTTATATTTGTAGAAAAAACTCAAAAACAAATTCATTCTCGTAGGAAAAATCTCAAATGATAGTTACTTCTGGTCAAAAAACGTGCTTCTGATTGTTGGATTGTTTTGGCTAACGAACTCGTCTGAGCAACGTAGACAACCAACATGTGTACCAAATTTGAACCAAATCGGACTTAAAATGCGGCCTTTAGCGTGTGAACACATATATACATTTTTTACATATATATAAATATATAAAATTTTTAATGACACCCCAAAACGTGTTCTGGGGACCATGATCGCGATGCTCATTGCTACTCCCGACCTTGGGTCTTACCATAAAGGCCACTGCAATAGCTCGTTTTTCCTATGGAAATTCGCTAACAAGCAATCCTGGTCAGATTTACAAAGCACATTCCGACCGGAAACTAACTATGGACAAAACACACTTTGATTGAAACCTCAGTTTTCAATATCAAATTTAAATAGGGAAGAGCTTGATTTGACTGACGAAATTTTTTGTAAAAATTTCACAAAGTTCGTTTTGTATTTTACCTCCTCATATTTATTATGACTCATGTAGTGAACTTGGTGACTTTTATATTTTTTAAATGCGTGTTGTGTTTGTACGTTCGTGTATTTACTGTGTGAAGTTTTATGTTCATGACAAGAGCGAAGCCTGATGATGCCGTTGTGCAGACAAAACGGCCGTAGCTAAGCAACATTCTAGTAAGGATTATTTTAAACAGACCTGTTAAAGTAAATACAAATAAATATAAATACTTTTTCTAAACACATTTGCAATATATAGCTTATTTGTTTGTTTTCCAGGCAGCAAGATGCACAATGGTTAGCGATAGGCGAAGAGTAACCTACATAGGGTAAGTCGAATTAGTTATAATTTCATCTAACAGAAATAACTAATAAACCATAGCTTACCATAGCTTATTTATTATGTATAAAATTTGTTGTTTTTTAATCAAGTGCAGAGTCATATTATAACAGACAATAAATAAGATTCATTTGAGTCGGTAGTTTGAGTAAATAATTTTTTTCAATCAAACTGAAAAGTACTTAATTATGTAGGGTTTATTTATTGTTTCTTAACCTTTCAGAGGTAGCATTAATTCTGAAACACGAAAAGTCGCACACGGAGGATTCCTCCAGTTTACAAAATGAAAAGGATTACCAATAAAATAAATACTTTTATTGGTAATATTGTTAAATATAAGTAGGTATACAAATGAAAGTTATTTAAGGCAACAAAACTAAAACCACTATTTACATGAAATACACAAAATGATCACTCAAAAAGGAGCACCCGGAATAAAACTTTGGGTTTCCATTTCACATGGAAGAATGCTCTGTGCCGCAACAAAATTAGCTCTAATAATGAGAAAAAAAATATTGCTAATGGAAGTGAAAGGGGTAGGTCTTAGAAAGAGGTTCGTGGAGTAAGCCGGAAATTATGACAGCTGACCACAAGGAACCAATTTTTTACATGAAACTTTACCACTCGGAGGAAAGCTCCGTGATGGGAGGTTAATGGGAAAAAACATTTTTAGCAAAGTTAATAGTGTCAGTGGTATGTAATGAACTGGATATAGTATATTTCATTACTAGTACCCAAAGGGGATGTTTTTGGTGCGAGGCAACGCCGAGTGATCATTCACCAAAAAGTACTTTAGGTACAAGTTACGAGCGATACTTTTTATCAAACTGCACTATAATCACACAAACATTTAATTAATTAAATTACATTATACATTTTTCTACATATTTTAAACACGGTTTAACAACAGTGCTGCTATCGGTTGTGAAACAGCTGAACCTTTTGAAATTACAGCTGTTGTAATTTTAAAGCACAGCAATGCATTGTTTACGTACAACACTTTTTGATCCTAGTACCATAAAGAAGTCCTAGGGACTTTTTTAGCAAGTAGTGAATGACTACAATAAAGAGTCATTTTACAGACATAATGCTTGAATCAAATACATATAAATCTTTCTCTAAGACGTTGAAACAAAAAAGTTATATGTAATTCAAACGCTTTAAAGTATAAATAATTTAAAATTTACAGTATTGATTGAAATTGTGATTATGTAATGTTTTGTTTTTTTATAAACCTCATTTACATTGTGCAGGCCTACGCTATCCCGAAAATGCAGTGTCAGCTTGTGCTATAGATTCACCCAAACAATTTGCTTTAAATACCATAATAATGACTACAAATATTTAATTCTGAGTTTCGTAAATCCAATAATATAGAGTGAAAAGTTGTTAAAAGTTACAACGCGCTGTTATAAAAGCGTTGTAAACATTGGCTGGTTCAACTCAAAGAATGAACCGTCTGACTTGGGCGTGGAAGTAGGCAGGAGCGAAAGAGGGATTGCCAGTATAACATTGTTTGTCGCTGCAGTTCAGATTATGCGACTCCCGACTCTGCCCGAAGCTCCATACGCATCTGTGTTATGTAAAAAGCGTGTTTATTCCGTTGTGTTATTGTTTACCTCCTGCTAATAAATAAAGTTTTTTATACTAATAATATTTAAGCCAACATTGTTTGATTTATAACTAATACTCCAATCTATCATCAAATCTATAACATGATTTGATTTCCCATTACACGTTTTTCAGTGATGTCTCAAAACAGTATAATTGTAGGAAAAAAAGGCCTAAAAAGAGAAATTTTACATTTGGCCTAAACAAATTTCCCCAGACACCTAGTAGGTTTGAACCTCCGAGCTAATAATCCACCAGCTGCCACTGCTAAGATGTCATGTATATATTGAAGCTGTTATTATTTTGCAGAGCGACCAATGAGGACGAGATGTGCAACTACTATTTGATGTATTACGCAGAGCAAGGTGAACCCTTGGAACAGAAATACTGCTTCAGTATGGGACCTCCAAACTTTTATTGGGATAAGTCGGCACATCTAAACCATATCCCCAAGGACGCATCTAATCTGTACTAAAACCCACTTCTGTTTATATTTTGTCTTCCTTTAAACAAAGGTTATGGAGGTTGCAATTAACCCTGCGAACGACCGTTAGATTTTCCACAGGGTCCACACTTTTTAATGGTTTCGCTAAAGTTTTTTTAAAATTTGTAAAAAAATGAATATTTTATAAATGATTGTGTTAAATACCATTTTCTCCTGAAAGTGCCACAGTAAAATATGGCAATTATAAAAACTAACAAAATTATAATAAGTAAAAATGTATATGTAGTAAACGAAGTTTCTTTGAAAAGTTTTAGGGTAAGCATACTTACTGTTTTCAAAATTTTTTAACATGATTAATAGGCCATCTGGAAACCGTATTTTGATCCCTAATTAAATCATCACCGGCAATTAACTCCTTAGTCCTATTATTCTAATTTGGTTTGTACCTAAGTTTTCTAAAAGACCACGGGTCTTGTAGGCCTAATTTTGTGTGAATCTTAGTTTGATTTGACTTGAACCGGTCGAGACAGTCATACATTATACAGTTTTTTGCAACCTCAATAGCTGTGATATGTACGCCTCTTACTATATTTTCAATGAAAAGTTTATAAAGATTCCCAAATAATATGTAAATAATAACTATAGAATTATTAAAATAATTGCCCTAACATATCTCCACTAACTATATCAATCAGACAATTCTAAAATTATCGGTTATCTACAAACACAGGGCACAGATTTTAAATACCTTTTCCTGCCACGAATTTCCTGTGATTTATCTCTGGGTTCCTGGCGTGTTTCCTTAAAAGTTCAAATGTTTTATTTTTCAAGGCACATAAACTGAATTGGTGTTCTTGAATGTAAAGGAGTTTTTATGTGTTTTTGATATTCATAAGTTTTAGAAAATAAAATGAAAGGAAATCTTCAATATATTGTTCTTCAATACAATCAGAAAATATTTTATTTAATGAATTAATGAGGTTACAATATTAATGATCCTAAAGATATGATGCTCTTTCTACAGTATTATTTTAATTATTATTTTTATTGTAAAGTTGTAAACTATAGCAAATTTTGTTATAATTATTTTATCAAGCAAGGTTGCCAATCATAAAAAATAAATAATTATCTCAAAGCCAAAACAGGTTTTAAGGTTAGGAAAGGAGAAAGATTAGATGATTAGTCTGTTGAGATGTATTTTTGTATGATATTTATTTATGCTGTTGTATTTATTATAGAGTTTTATCATTATTATATTTGTGGTGTAATTACAAACAAGTCATACATATAGTTTAAAAATTTTATTTTTAAGAAAAAGTGTGGTTACAGCTTGTTGTAGGTCTGGAATGAGTTACAAAGAATGCGAAGTACCGACAGAATACTGTTGAGACTGGCTAACTGTAAAAGGTCTTGAAAACATAACAACCAAAACTCCCAAATTTGGCATGAGAATGAGCCTAAACAAGAAAATCTGTGTTAGTTGAGCTACCTGCCCCAAAACTCTCTTTAAACCTGGAGAGGGCGCGTTAAAAAAATTAAATGTGAAAGTTATGCAAATATCTTCAGAACGGTTTGAGATATGGATGTGCTGTTTGCACCATTGATTTTGTATTAAAATTCTATATTCAAATAATGTATCACATGACCACTTTCCTTTTAAAAAAAAGTTTAATTCAAAATGGCAGATCAAAGATGGCGGACCAAATTTCTGACATCTTAATAAAATAGTATTTTTACATAGAGTAGGTTCCTCAATCATATCTACCTTAAAATTTTCCTTATACACGAAATATTAAGCCCAGTCTTTTCACCCACCCTGTATATTAGATAAGGAACATAAAAAATAAGAAACTGCATATTTAGCGTATTTTATTAAATTATCGTGAAACATTTTTCCTGTCTCAGTCATTTTTTGCCTAAATGTATTGTTATAGATGTTAAGAAACAACACACACTCATAATGAGAAAATAAACTAAATTAATCAGACCTAAATTATTAATAACCTAAATAATTACGAATTATTGAGTTAAGGGTCGGCTCTAGTAAAACAGAAAGCAACCTGCGACTCCCTATAGCGGCTGTAGGTTACATTGCTCATCCTAAATCCATTTAAAACTCGCAATTATTCAAATACCGTTTTTTTTAAATACCAAACTCTTGGGTACAAAATTCTTTATCCGAATGGCTTGGTAATTTTTCACTATAATTAATAGTTACAACGTAAAAAAATATTTAAAATCACCCTATAGCGGCGGTAGGTTACACGGACATTGCTCAGCCTAAATCCATTTAAAACCCGCAATTGTTCAAATAGTGTTTTAAAAAAATTACCAAACTCTTGGGGACGAAATTATTCATGCGAATGGCTTGGTAATTTTTGCTATAATTAATAGTGACAACGTAAAAAAATATTAAAAATCAATGTTTTAAATTGTTAATAAATATTAAACAAAATATTTTTCTTAGTTTTGAAAAAGCCATTTGCATGCATATTGATTGACCATAGCTTTAAAATGGCATATCGTTTATAATTTTCCGATAAAAAATAAAGGAAAAATTTGGATTTTAATTTAACATTGGTCTTATGGAGTGTCAGCCAACATGGCCGACAGCTAGAGCCAACCCTTAAGGCGAAGTTCAAAACGGCGAAGTTGGGTACCAATTTCAATGTTAAATAACCAAAACATACCTTCACTATTAAGCATATTTTTGTGTTGTTTTTGTCAAAAAACGAAAGCTGTATTTTTTTTCTTAAAGTAAAAGAGATTGTGGGTGTTGATTGCTAAGGTTTTTTGCAATATCTCTTTTTGCAACTGAATAAAAAATTAATAAAGTTTACTATTTTTTACTATTTATATCATTTGTTTATGAAAACAATAAAACGGTTTTTGAAAATGTATTCAGCAATCAACATCTGCATATGACAGTACTTCAAAACGAAACAAAATTTTTTAATTTATCCACGAATTAACGGGAAAAAAATGACTTATTCTGTAGCATTGCTCTTATGGGAATCAGATTCAATATGGCGGACAGGGTAGCGCCCCTTAAATATATAAATCTAATTGTAAATATTGTTAATCGTTTACCCTTTTCTTATACTCTGACCTTGTTTTCATGTTATTTATATAGAGGGTGAGAAATAGCCACAGATAATGCCTAAGTGTTGACCAAATGTTCCTGCCCTCACCCTCAACTAGCCCATCTCAACAGTAACTTCTGCTATTCCACTACTTTGCATGCTTTGCACCAGCGACCATTAGTACCTTATTCAATTGTGCTGTGTATAGGCCTAGAGTATGATCTGTTAGAGTAGATAAAATGAGAAGGTTTTAACGTACCTTCGTACTATGAAATGTTATAAAGTATATTTTAATGGTTGTTTCATGATAAAGATGTTTTAAACTGTGTTGCTTCTTCTCTATCAAATTCTCACCTTTAAGACTTATCAAAAGACTTTGTGACTATCATGCGTACAGTACCTGACATGATTTTTTGATTGGATAGATTTATTTATTTAACTGAGGGTTTGCAACACGATTAGAGTCAGGGACGTTGCTGCAACAAATTATTGAGGAGGGGGCGGGCAAAATCTAAAATTTCCCAACAATTTTGAACATATTTCCCAACTTCTGTGGGGGTTCCAAATGGCTCTGGTTTATTTGGTGTGGAATAAATCCCAGTGGAGATGGGGCCCTGGAGGTTCACCCTCGGATTTGTTTAGAAAAACGGACTTCTCTAAGTAGGGGTTTTAACACTGCACAAAACCAAAATGCACAACTTTTACAAAATCTAAAATTTCCACTTTATTAGATTTTAACATTATTGGGGGCAACGCCCCCTTGCCACCACCTATAGTTACGCCCCTGACTAGAGTAAATGCTTCCATCTCAGTGCACAAAGTTAACGTTGAGAAGGCTGGCCGTATGCTGTTTTATTAGTCAGACATTTGGTTTCAATTAGATTATCGTTTTTACTTACAGTATATTGCACACTAATA
>JAGFPH010002784.1:94269-105088 GCA_018207615.1 Philaenus spumarius
ATAATAATAATATTTATTAGTTAATCTCCAACTTTAAAACTGTCCTACCCCACCCTATAAGTCACAGTGAATCTGTTTAGTAATTTAAATATGTTTGTGAGAAAGTATGTGCCAGTTCCTGGTACCGTTTATTAGTATTCATCTAAGCAAGCACAAAAACTAAAATTTGACGCGAACATTGGTTACTAAATGTTATCCTTTCTCACCATCCACTCTTGTGGGTTCCAGCGGTGTCATACCAGGGCCGCGGAGTATATACATCATTGTATCATACCCAACATACGTAAGTCACGTATGTATTTTCTAAAATACAACAACAAAACTGTGCTATCTTGCATTAGCGACACTTTGTACCGAGCTAATGAAATTGTAGACACTAATCAATAATGTATTTTAATCACGATTAAAATAAGGTGGAAAAGTTAGGTCAAATAAGCGGTACCAGAAACTTTCACATACTTTCTCACAATCATATTTAAATTATTAAACAGATTCACTGTGACTTCATAATTGTATTAAAGTAGGAGGGGGATACATTAAAGTAGGAAAGTAACTAATAAATATTATTATTATTATTATTATTAGCTGAATGAGAATTTTTAGAAATGTGCAGTTTTGTGCATATGGTTGGATACATTAAGGGCTACAAATAAGCCAAATTTTATCAAAATCGTTAGAGCCGTTTTTTTTTTTATATAAAACAATAAGAAGTTGTAAGTATTGCATCCCTACTTGGTAGACGGTAAATGCAACCATTGTATTTGGATAATTCATGATCTATGATGCAACCTAAGTATTTTGTTTATATATGAAACGACTTCACAGCAACGAAATATAAGTTCGAAATTTATTTAGTTTCTTTAGAAAATACTTAAAAATAAACTTATTTCTTAGTCTGAAATGACAACTTCTGTCAATAGCCAAGGTAATGTTCAACTAAAAGGGTAAAGAGTGCAGCACCTGATGGAAATGGTCCGAAACTTAACCTCCATCGAGATTCAATATTTGTTATGGCAGCGCATTCTAACGACAAAAATAACAACTATTTGCTGAACAATACATTTAAAATTTCCCAGATGGCATCACTTTTACAGAACTGATCAGAAACTTGAGTCTCAAAATTGGCACATACTAGTAAAATAAACGGTACCATAAACTAGCACATACTTTCTCACAAACATATTTAAATTATTAAACAGATTAACTGTGACTTCATAATTGTAGATGAGGTAGGAGAGAGGTGATTTATTAAAGTAGGAGATTAACTGATAAATATTATTATTACTGTATTATTATCTAGAGAAAAAACTATTCGATCGATTTCGAACAAATTTGCACCAAAAATGTTAACTAGGCCTGCATGCAAATTGATGCACGAAACAGGTTTTGAAAAATTTTGAAAAACAACCCCCTTTATGGCAAAAAAACGTCAGTTATTATTATTATTAGCTAAACGAGAATTTTTAGAAACATGTGGTTTTTTGCATATGGTAGGGTACATTAAAGGCTACAAATAGGCCAAATTTTATCAAAATCGTTAGAGCCGTTTTTTTATAAAAATAATAACTGATTTTTTGGGGGTTTTGCCAGAAAGGGGGTTGTTTTTCAAAAATTTTCAAACCCGTTTTTCGTGCATCTATACAGGCCTACTTGATATGTGCAAATTTGTTTGAAATCGATCGAATAGTTTTCGGTCTAGCTTTGTATACATACAGACATACAGACAGACACTTTGTAAAAACCACTTTGTTGGACTCAGGGGTCCCAAAACGGATATTTCCACAAAAATCTCAACATCGATTTTTTTTGCGATACTATACTTTCTCACTATACTATAGTATTGTGAAAAAGTATAATAACTATTTTGGAATAGTAGGCCTACATTTAAAAGTCTCCGGGATCAGCACATTACGGGACTTATGCGAAACTTTTGACTGCCGATGCCAACATGATCGCAACATTTGAAAAATAAATCTGCAAAAATAGTCATTGAATATTCTTCAGTGCGCAGCACACTTTTTTTATGAAACGATACAAAATTTTTCCCCTCTCACTGTCGAAAATCACCCTCACAAATCATTGAATCCGTAAGGTGCTGCTACCGGCTACGTGCAAATTCGGACCTATTTCAAATTATTAACTAGTAACCAATGTTAATTATTAATTCATTCTAACCATAAAGTGCTGCCACGTGGTATGTTAAAATTCGAAACTATTTATTGTCAGTTTGAAATATACCGGTAGATGCTGCTGTCTAAATTCAAATTATGAATTATATTAAAGACCACGAAAGATTACCGTTGCGTGCGGCCAATAGGATGGGCGTGCTGCGTTGCCATATAATATAGCACTGGTGATCTGCTAGTCTCGAACACTCCTAGGGACCCTGGTATTTGCCGCTCGAGGCTATATGTGCCCTACTATCATAGTTATTTTTCTTTAGTAGACTTTGAGGACCTGATATCTTCACAAGAGTAATGATTACAAAATTGAAAATTACGTATAAGCAAACCATCGTGTTCCTTGATTCATTTCTCGTACAACCATATGTAATACAATAATTATACCCTATTATTAAATAATAAAAATGTGGTTTTAGAAGCAAGTTTTCAAAATTCGTGTCTTTCAAAACTGATAATTTATAATTCGTCCATTGAAATTCCTGAAAATATTGAAAATGTGTTGACAAACAAAATTGACTACTGTATTACTTCCTGTTACCTTTGGTTACAAAAACTCCTGATTATATTTGATTTTACTGAGGTGGAGCCATTTAAGAGGAAAATAATTTCTTAACAGCAAAATGCAAATTATTAAATCTAAATCATGAGGAACAATATATACATATGTACAGAGTGCACCAAACGTACATGAGTGCTTATTCACTGTCATCAAGTTAGTAATCAGGGGTTTACTCGTAGTTTTTCCAGTACCGGAACTGCCGGAACTGAACAAAAATACTCCGTTGGAAAATTTTTGAAATTTTCACTTCTAATACTCCTATTTTACGTATCTTTGCCGAGTTTAAGGGCGCAGATAATATAATTACTTGTATAAGAAAAGTACACATGTATATGTGACTATTTTTGTACTTGTATATAGCACATAGCAAATTTTAGACACACATACTATTTCAAGCAAAAACTTGGCAAAATGTCTTTTATTTAATCAATAGAATGTATCAGAAATTTAAATCTTCGGTAAAAGACTGTAGACCTAAAAAAATTTATGTTGCCTATTATAGCAAGAAATGACTTTTCTTATACAAGAACAATTAAATGCAAGCAAGGTTATCACGAACGAGAACACAACACACAAATACAGACGCTAAATTGCCGTGTGCCTGGTGTTCAGGTACCTACGTTCAGGCACGTAGCCAGGGGGTGGGCTTACGAATTAGTAGAATACAGTTATTGTAATTACTCTACCACCAGAAGTTTTGGTCCAGAACAGTTATGTACACTTAGCAAAAATAAATACACTGACTGCTTTTAGACATATAGGCCTATACTGTACTAGCTGGCCCGACCCGGCATTGCACGGTAGACAAATCAAAGTTAAATGTATATTAACAAAAAATATATTATATCAATAAATATATTACACTATGTATTTCTTATGGGGATTTTTAGTAACTTTGACCCCCCCAAACCCCCCTAAAATTAGGATTTTTTTAAAACCTTTTTTAATGAGCACCTAGAGCCATAGAGGAAGCTACATACTAAATTTAATTCCAACACGTTGGATGGTTTTTGAGATTTCGTGATGAGTGAGTGGTATTTGGATTATATATACATATATATAATATTTTTTTAAATTCAATTACTTGAAGCTAGTAACACAGCTTAAAATATGTAGGCCTATGCTTTTTTCATGAGAGTGTGCTAAGAAATCGACTTTACATACCTGAAATTTCAAAAATTTTCCTTGGATCCCCTTCTTGATTCCCCCGGTGTGGTTTACTATCAATCAGAATCAACCCACCCCAAACAAAAATCCTATCTACATTCTACATCTACGCAGTGTTTCCATATTGAGAGAAAATTTCCCTTTTGAGGGGAAATTGGGGTCGAGCGGGGAAGAAAAAGGGAAGATACCCAAAAAGGGGAAATTGAGGGAAATATAAATTTGAGGCAGTGATTGCACTAATGGCCATCCCACAAAAATTAACATTTGAGTTAGCATCATTATTATAAAAACATCATTCTTTTAAAGGCACAGTTGGCCCAAACAACATTTCTATTTTTTCTAAACTAGGTAGCACCGCTAATCTGTGTCCTAGCAATATTTTCATTGTTGTGGGAAGCACATGTGGCCAAACCCACACCATCTTTTATTGTTCCATTTGATTATCTTTTACTAGGCCATTAGCAGTGCTTCTAAAAAATGCAAATGTGGACAAAACTCCGATATTTTTGCATAAATCGTTTTCAAATTAATGGGCTCAATAGTAAGCCCCTAAGTTATGTAATTACAGTGTTTTGGAAATAACTCAAAAAGTATAATAGATAGCTAAAAAAATAGCTATATAGGCTACTTTTTTGTGAGGAATTTTCATCCGCGTTGTTTGAAATTTAAATAGCTTGTCGCAATAAAAAGTTACTAAATTAACCAAAAAAAACTTTTTTTAATTAACAATTAAATTACGTGGCCCCTGTTTGGCCTAGGAACATGCAGTTTTTGACAAATGGTGTTTATTTTGATGTAGTTTAAGCACAAAATTTTTTTCCCAAAACACAACAAAAAAAAACTTTTTTTGAATGACTTCGCTGATGACGAAAAATGGATCGATTTTGATGTTTCAGGTCTTAAACTCTTCATAAGACTTTATATTTTCATAATCATATGGTTTTGTATTTTTAGCAGTTTAAAAAAAATTTACCGTTTTATCGAAAAAACGTGTTTTTACTTTAACGCGTTTAATAACTTTTGTAATTTTGATTGTATCAAATCACAATTTGCTGCAAATAAAAAAAGAATCAAATACGAGCAATTAAAAAAAAAAAAAACGATTGCTCAAACAGGGCCCATTTTATGAACCTTTTAGCATTTGGTGCTGCTGCTCCACAAAGATACAATATTTCGGAAAAGTACAAAAACCATAAGAATCGGTAAGATTTTAAACTTTCATAAACAATTGTAAAATATATTATTTTTTTAAATTCATAGCGATCCAGTAGACCTACCCGCGAGTTAATTACAACCCGAATAAAATAATTTATTGCTTCGCGGCGGGGGGAAGGTGCAATATAGAAACATAAATATTTGTTTTCTTTATCAGTTAATATTTTGAAAGTGGCATTTAAATGTCATTTAACTGTTATTATGGTCACAGCGAACTTAAGTCAAATTCACCGGACGTCAATATCCAATCTTTGAAAAATATTTCTCCATCGGTAACACCGGATGTAAATTGGACGCGTTCTTGAATCAAGTTCGATTTGGCCTAGTCGATTGTAAAAAAATGTTACCGAGTCGGTAAATGCCTTGATGTATTCTGCACCTACAGTTTTTGACTTGAAAATAACAAATTGTGTATTTTAAGTTAAATAATACAAAAACCTGTAATGAAGATAAATATTTTATTGTGTAGTGAGGGGAAAAGTGAAGGGACAATTATTAATGAAATAGAGGGGGGAAAAGGGCAAATTTTGAACATGGCGATTGGCGAGGGGATCTTTTCCAGAGATAATAATACCAACACTGCATCTACGGCTCTGTTTGACATAGTGGTTTAGTTTAGTAATCTGATACATTTTGTATTGATTCTGATACATTAATGGTCTTATGGCTTGGTTAATTTCAATAGTTTGGAAAGGTTATCTAGATTTTTACACTTAGGTTTTTCTAGGCTATATGAATAACTGTCTCAAAGAGGTTATATTTTTGTTTAGAACGTTTCAAGTGTAGGTGTAGGGCCAATGACTTTTAGGTCTAACATAGGGTATTTTACTTATAGGCTATTGAAATATTTGCCTTAGATGTGATTGGAACATTACATTTCATCATGCTTTATTATCAGTGATTAAAAACAGTTGAAACGTTTTTCTGAACAAATTCAATTTCAGAAGCCATACAAAATTTGTTGTAAGTTAGGCTACATTTATCACACTCCTAAAGTTATGTGCATTGTACTTTAATTTTTACTATAGAAACGACATCGAAATTTTAAAATATTTTCATATTTTCATTGAGTATTTGGCAAGGTGCAAGTTAAAACGTGTTGTAGTGCGTGTGGGTATTTAAAAGAATTTTAAATTATGCGAGTCCTTTATAGAAACAGAACACTCAAATTAGGTACCATGTAAAACATTGTGAAAGTAAGGACACCGACGTGGTGATCTTGCTAGGACGTTCGGAGGATGATGATTCAAGGTCTTAGACGTAGGAGATGACGAGATGATTCTAGATCCCGGTACAGCAGTAAGAGGCCCAGAAGAAATCATCGCCACAAAAGGGCCAATTGAACTTTCCAGGCAAACATTCCAGTAAACCGTGTAATTGGTCATCTCTACGATTTCATAAATTTGCGTGATTACTAAATATTACTTCTTTCCGAATATTGTGGGCGGCTTCCTAGTAAACTATGAGGTAGTGCGTCAGCCTGCTGGACAATCGAAGCCGGTGACGTCATGGTTCTCAGTCAAAGCGTGGATGAAGCTATAGAGCTCGGAGGCGACGTTAAGAAGTTGACATCGTGAAAGTATCGATCATGAACTTGATGTGGCAAAATTCGAGTACAACGGGATTATCGAACTACCGACAGGTCTAACGTCGTGGTATAAATCATCAGTGAATTTAAGGCAAATTACCATAACTAAATTTTGTGCGGTTAATCGAAGCATGGAATCAACAAAATTCCAGTACAAGGGCATTATAAAAAACTAACGTTATTGGTCTCCCATCATGACATAAATTATCTGTGAATCTGTAAGACAATTACAATTGGATACAAAAATTATTAGTTACTTCTCTTCGGAAGACTGGTCAACATATGAATACGTCTGAAGAGATCGCAAAAGACACAGGGATGACGTCAGAGCCCAGGATCCAGGCGTGGACGAAGCTACGAGCTCGGAGGAAACGCCGTTAGGGATCCAGGAGAAGTGGACATCATGAAAAAGTTATCGAAACATGGAATCAACAAAATTCCAGTACAAGGGCATTATAAAAAAACTAACATCATTGGTCTTCCGTCATGCCATAAATTATCAATGAATCTGTAAGAAAATTACAACTGGATACCCAAATTGTTAGTTACTTCTCTTCGGAAGACTGTGGTCAACATATGAATACATCTGAAGAAAACGCAAAAGACGCAGGGATGACGTCAGGGCACTGGATCCAGGCGTGGACAAAGCTATACGAGCTCGGAGGAAACGCCGTTAGAGATCCAGGAGAAACTGAGTCGTGGCAGAACTTTCAATTAGTCTTATGCCATGAAATTATCAGTGCAGTTTTCAAGAAACATTTCAGTTTAACTAAATTTGTAGTAGGCTAATTACACATTTTATACAAAATTGCTGTTACTAGTGGAAAATTGTCCACTATTTATAAAATCTTCAGTGAATTCGTCCATGTGCCATTGTATACCAAATTCTAGTCGCCATATTAAATTTACAGTTGTAGTACATCCACGTATAAAAATTTCAGTGTCATTGTTTTACTTTGAATAAAAATTCCCTATGTTGTTTACTTGTGTTTGATTTATTTTAGAAATAAGAAACGCAACCCAGTTTATGAATGCAAAATGTCATCAATTGTTAAGAACCCCCCTCCCCCCGAAATTTAGTAGTAAAATTTAATACAGGGTTTAAAAATTAAATTTAATTATAAAATAGTCGCAACAGAGGATCCAGAAACATATTTTACATCATTGTGTATTGCATACATACTGATATTTAGATTTACTTGATTAAACTACAACGTACAATACACATGGATGCAGTAGGTTACAGCCTTACTCTCTTGTGAGCTTGAGCTTATCTAAAATAGGAAAACTAAGAAGGTTCAACAAAAATACTTTACTCTAACAAAACACGCAATGCATTGTGTATTGAAAATACTCCCAATACAGGGGTTGGCGTGCGAAGAACGCAATGCATTGTGTGTTGAAGGGTTGGCGTGTAATGCACTGTGCGTCAGCCGCTTCTCATAGTGTTCAGTGTGCCAAGCTCACATGTGCGTCCTTAGCAGTGAACGTGTTAAAAGGGTTTAAATTCAAATCCCCGGTCCTGACCTGACCCCCCGCCCCCCGAAAAGTTGTCCTGGCTACGGCCTTGCCTACATTTCAATATTTTCCTCTTTCGGGGTGCCTTTCGACCTTGTATTTGTGACAGCGTTTGTCAGTGTACACCATTGTTTGTTTGTATTCCATGTTGTGCTCTCATTTGGGATATTTATTTTTTAATTAATGAATCGTGAAAAGAAATGAGTTATTCTATAAGTATTAATCATTAAATGTGGTCCAAATTATATCATCTTTGGCCTTATTTTGATTAAAATAATAATCTCATCAATATATAATATATTATAAACTTTTTCGTGCCATCTGAATTTCTTCAACATCTTAAAAGAGGAAAATTGGAAATATCTTGCTCGGAACCTAGTGCAACAGGCTTGGCAATATAGATGGGAATTAATCCGTGATTTCAACTACTAATTGTTGCAATGCAAATGTTTATTTTATTTTTCATGTCTTCACACCCCCCCCCCCCTCCATCATTAGTAAATATTTATATGATTATTGGCAATTTTTGCTTGATATTTATATTGTTGTTGCTAATCTTTATTTAGTTGTAATAATTAGGCTAATTCATTTTCAGTTTTCATCGGCTACGAAAAGAAAATAGGCCTACTTAGTAACTTGTATTTTGTGAGCAGTGCCGGTCAGGCCAGGTCGGCGGTCGCCGAGGGCCCAGGTCAGGCAGATACTTCAGAAAACCAAAATAAAATTATAGAGTTCAATATTAGCTACGGACAATAGACAGAGGGTTTTTTAAGGTAATATCTCTAAATTGCATTGGCAACACTGGTCACGACATGCACTACAATGACTGATCAGCCCGTCAGCATCACATGTTGCATACAGTCAAGACATATTGTTTGATTAATCATCCAGAGTATCCATTCCGTTTACTTTTCAATTTTCTGTTTAAGTTATTAGTGTTTTACTAGTTTTCTTTTATTGAAATCTGGAAATGAGTAAAAGTAATAAACTATCGAGTGGTGCTGCTAAATGGAAACAACGGGAACAAGATGAAGAGTTACAATGAAAGTGGAAGTGGTCGAAGGGGGAGAGAGCAAGACAATGATACTGAAGAAGAATCGAGTTGGGAGTCTGAGGAGCAAACGAACAGACATCTATGCAAAACGGGCAAGAAAAGAGAGAACTGCACCATGTTTATCCCCTACGTTTACTATTTTGTATCGTCTTTAATCCCAGTCAGAATTTTGTAACAATTTATATTCTGTTTATAAATTGTTTGTGTTTATTTTACCATGCACACAACACGTTAAAGGGTAACACTTAATTTGAAAATAGTTCAAACTAACTTAAATTAAGGAATTCATCGTTCCAACCTTTATTGGCTAATTTAATGACAATTAATTAATTGTGAGAAAGAGTTGTTTGAAAACTCGGACAAAATTAAGTAACTGATCGAACCGCCTCAACCAGTGTCGAACTCGGGCAAAAACTGGTGGTATAAATTTAAATAGTGTTATCAAAAGGAATATTAATAAGTGTTCATTTTATGTGTAGTTTTTCTTAGCAATTTCCTAATGTACAATAGTAAATTAAACTTTGACTGAATTTTTAGTGTAATTCGTTCAAATATTTGTTTGAGGATTTTTTTTGTATAAAAGGGGCCCGCTAATGGTTTTAGCCGAGGGCCCAGATTCTCCCCAGACCGACACTGTTTGTGTGTGTATGTATGTATGGGTGACGTGCTTATAATAACTATTTCTTAAGTAATGTATGGTTAGCGTTATGCTAAAACATTTTGCATATAACCCATATAGCTAGAGATGTAATAGTAAGAAGATGTATAGTCTACCAACTGACAGACGGTAAAAAAAAACATTGCCTTAATGCTTGTCAAAAAGAATTGCTAGCTCTCTTAAAATTTGAGCTGAGTTGTCAATATTACATCTTCCCCGTAACATCCAGTCTTGTCACCAGTAGTTTACTTTCTTTTTTTCTCTCTTTTAAGTTCTTCCATCATCTCTAACAAATTAACACATTTTTCAAAATGTCGGGGGTTCCATTTTAAACTTTATACCAATACATTTTTCAAACACCAACATGTAAAAGATTGCTTATCACTTGTTCTAAGCAAGTACTTGTGAAAAAGAGGCAAACAAGACATTTAAGGTCAACGGTCAGAAATATAATATCTGTAAAAGGTTACAATGAAATTGCCAACGAAAAATGTTTCTCTAGAAATTGTATCTTCTTTATCTGTTACGAGTTATCATTTATCTGGGAGCGTTGGATTCTGATGTGCTTAGTCGGCCTTTTGATAAATGTCAATCCCTCAAACACATATTTGTGAAAAACAAAGCCAAATTCCTATCCAAAAGTTTTATCCCGTGAAAATATGGCCAAGCCCTTTTAACAGCAGAATATATATGCAGTTCAAAGTGTTATATAGTCTTCCAGGTCACCTCAGCTGTTCTCTTATTCTTAATCTCCTAACTGAACTGATTCAACAAACATTTTCTTGTTTTGAACGTGGCGAGTCATTTTTCCTAAAGATATTCATAAGAAAGAACAAACTCAACAATGTAACATAGAAGGCAGTTTAAAACACTTATT
>JAGFPH010002784.1:111355-137175 GCA_018207615.1 Philaenus spumarius
TATTAGTGTGCAATATACTGTAAGTAAAAACGATAATCTAATTGAAATCGAATGTCTGACTAATAAAACAGCATACGGCCAGCCTTCTCAACGTTAACTTTGTGCACTGAGATGGAAGCATTTACTCTAGTCAGGGGCGTAACTATAGGTGGTGGCAAGGGGGCGTTGCCCCCAATAATGTTAAAATCTAATAAAGTGGAAATTTTAGATTTTGTAAAAGTTGTGCATTTTGGTTTTGTGCAGTGTTAAAACCCCTACTTAGAGAAGTCCGTTTTTCTAAACAAATCCGAGGGTGAACCTCCAGGGCCCCATCTCCACTGGGATTTATTCCACACCAAATAAACCAGAGCCATTTGGAACCCCCACAGAAGTTAGGAAACATGTTCAAAATTGTTGGGAAATTTTAGATTTTGCCCGCCCCCCCTCCTCAATAATTTGTTGCAGCAACGTCCCTGACTCTAATCGTGTTGCAAACCCTCAGTTAAATAAATAAATCTATCCAATCAAAAAATCATGTCAGGTACTGTACGCATGATAGTCACAAAGTCTTTTGATAAGTCTTAAAGGTGAGAATTTGATAGAGAAGAAGTAACACAGTTTAAAACATCTTTATCATGAAACAACCATTAAAATATACTTTATAACATTTCATAGTACAAAGGTACGTTAAAACCTTCTCATTTTATCTACTCTAACAGATCATACTCTAGGCCTATACACAGCACAATTGAATAAGGTACTAATGGTCGCTGGTGCAAAGCATGCGAAGTAGTGGAATAGCAGAAGTTATTGTTGAGATGGGCTAGTTGAGGGTGAGGGCAGGAACATTTGGTCAACACTTAGGCATTATCTGTGGCTATTTCTCACCCTCTATATAAATAACATGAAAACAAGGTCAGAGTATAAGAAAAGGGTAAACGATTAACAATATTTACAATTAGATTTATATATTTAAGGGGCGCTACCCTGTCCGCCATATTGAATCTGATTCCCATAAGAGCAATGCTACAGAATAAGTCATTTTTTTCCCGTTAATTCGTGGATAAATTAAAAAATTTTGTTTCGTTTTGAAGTACTGTCATATGCAGATGTTGATTGCTGAATACATTTTCAAAAACCGTTTTATTGTTTTCATAAACAAATGATATAAATAGTAAAAAATAGTAAACTTTATTAATTTTTTATTCAGTTGCAAAAAGAGATATTGCAAAAAACCTTAGCAATCAACACCCACAATCTCTTTTACTTTAAGAAAAAAAATACAGCTTTAGTTTTTTGTCAAAAACAACACAAAAATATGCTTAATAGTGAAGGAATGTTTTGGTTATTTAACATTGAAATTGGTACCCAACTTCGCCGTTTTGAACTTCGCCTTAAGGGTTGGCTCTAGCTGTCGGCCATGTTGGCTGACACTCCATAAAACCAATGTTAAATTAAAATCCAAATTTTTCCTTTATTTTTTATCGGAAAATTATAAACGATATGCCATTTTAAAGCTATGGTCAATCAATATGCATGCAAATGGCTTTTTCAAAACTAAGAAAAATATTTTGTTTAATATTTATTAACAATTTAAAACATTGATTTTTAATATTTTTTTACGTTGTCACTATTAATTATAGCAAAAATTACCAAGCCATTCGCATGAATAATTTCGTCCCCAAGAGTTTGGTAATTTTTTTAAAACACTATTTGAACAATTGCGGGTTTAAAATGGATTTAGGCTGAGCAATGTCCGTGTAACCTACCACCGCTATAGGGTGATTTTAAATATTTTTTTACGTTGTAACTATTAATTATAGTGAAAAATTACCAAGCCATTCGGATGAAGAATTTTGTACCCAAGAGTTTGGTATTTAAAAAAAAATGGTATTTGAATAGTTGCGAGTTTTAAATGGATTTAGGATGAGCAATGTAACCTACAGCCGCTATAGGGAGTCGCAGGTTGCTTTCTGTTTTACTAGAGCCGACCCTTAACTCAATAATTCGTAATTATTTAGGTTATTAATAATTTAGGTCTGATTAACTTAGTTTATTTTCTCATTATGAGTGTGTGTTGTTTCTTAACATCTATAACAATACATTTAGGCAAAAAATGACTGAGACAGGAAAAATGTTTCACGATAATTTAATAAAATACGCTAAATATGCAGTTTCTTATTTTTTATGTTCCTTATCTAACATACAGGGTGGGTGAAAAGACTGGGCTTAATATTTCGTGTATAAGGAAAATTTTAAGGTAGATATGATTGAGGAACCTACTCTATGTAAAAATACTATTTTATTAAGATGTCAGAAATTTGGTCCGCCATCTTTGATCTGCCATTTTGAATTAAACTTTTTTTTAAAAGGAAAGTGGTCATGTGATACATTATTTGAATAAAGAATTTTAATACAAAATCAATGGTGCAAACAGCACATCCATATCTCAAACCGTTCTGAAGATATTTGCATAACTTTCACATTTAATTTTTTTAACGTGCCCTCTCCAGGTTTAAAGAGAGTTTTGGGGCAGGTAGCTCAACTAACACAGATTTTCTTGTTTAGGCTCATTCTCATGCCAAATTTGGGAGTTTTGGTTGTTATGTTTTCAAGACCTTTTACAGTTAGCCAGTCTCAACAGTATTCTGTCGGTACTTCGCATTCTTTGTAACTCATTCCAGACCTACAACAAGCTGTAACCACACTTTTTCTTAAAAATAAAATTTTTAAACTATATGTATGACTTGTTTGTAATTACACCACAAATATAATAATGATAAAACTCTATAATAAATACAACAGCATAAATAAATATCATACAAAAATACATCTCAACAGACTAATCATCTAATCTTTCTCCTTTCCTAACCTTAAAACCTGTTTTGGCTTTGAGATAATTATTTATTTTTTATGATTGGCAACCTTGCTTGATAAAATAATTAAAACAAAATTTGCTATAGTTTACAACTTTACAATAAAAATAATAATTAAAATAATACTGTAGAAAGAGCATCATATCTTTAGGATCATTAATATTGTAACCTCTTTAATTCATTAAATAAAATATTTTCTGATTGTATTGAAGAACAATATATTGAAGATTTCCTTTCATTTTATTTTCTAAAACTTATGAATATCAAAAACACATAAAAACTCCTTTACATTCAAGAACACCAATTCAGTTTATGTGCCTTGAAAAATAAAACATTTGAACTTTTAAGGAAACACGCCAGGAACCCAGAGATAAATCACAGGAAATTCGTGGCAGGAAAAGGTATTTAAAATCTGTGCCCTGTGTTTGTAGATAACCGATAATTTTAGAATTGTCTGATTGATATAGTTAGTGGAGATATGTTAGGGAAATTATTTTAATAATTCTATAGTTATTATTTACATATTATTTGGGAATCTTTATAAACTTTTCATTGAAAATATAGTAAGAGGCGTACATATCACAGCTATTGAGGTTGCAAAAAACTGTATAATATATGACTGTCTCGACCGGTCCAAGTCAAATCAAACTAAGATTCACACAAAATTAGGCCTACAAGACCCGTGGTCTTTTAGAAAACTTAGGTACAAACCAAATTAGAATAATAGGACTAAGGAGTTAATTGCCGGTGATGATTTAATTAGGGATCAAAATACGGTTTCCAGATGGCCTATTAATCATGTTAAAAAATTTTGAAAACAGTAAGTATGCTTACCCTAAAACTTTTCAAAGAAACTTCGTTTACTACGTATACATTTTTACTTATTATAATTTTGTTAGTTTTTATAATTGCCATATTTTACTGTGGCACTTTCAGGAGAAAATGGTATTTAACACAATCATTTATAAAATATTCATTTTTTTACAAATTTTAAAAAAACTTTAGCGAAACCATTAAAAAGTGTGGACCCTGTGGAAAATCTAACGGTCGTTCGCAGGGTTAATTGCAACCTCCATAACCTTTGTTTAAAGGAAGACAAAATATAAACAGAAGTGGGTTTTAGTACAGATTAGATGCGTCCTTGGGGATATGGTTTAGATGTGCCGACTTATCCCAATAGAAGTTCGGAGGTCCCATACTGAAGCAGTATTTCTGTTCCAAGGGTTCACCTTGCTCTGCGTAATACATCAAATAGTAGTTGCACATCTCGTCCTCATTGGTCGCTCTGCAACATAATAACAGCTTCAATATATACATGACATCTTAGCAGTGGCAGCTGGTGGATTATTAGCTCGGAGGTTCAAACCTACTAGGTGTCTGGGGAAATTTGTTTAGGCCAAATGTAAAATTTCTCTTTTTAGGCCTTTTTTTCCTACAATTATACTGTTTTGAGACATCACTGAAAAACGTGTAATGGGAAATCAAATCATGTTATAGATTTGATGATAGATTGGAGTATTAGTTATAAATCAAACAATGTTGGCTTAAATATTATTAGTATAAATTAAACTTTATTTATTAGCAGGAGGTAAACAATAACACAACGGAATAAACACGCTTTTTACATAACACAGATGCGTATGGAGCTTCGGGCAGAGTCGGGAGTCGCATAATCTGAACTGCAGCGACAAACAATGTTATACTGGCAATCCCTCTTTCGCTCCTGCCTACTTCCACGCCTAAGTCAGACGGTTCATTCTTTGAGTTGAACCAGCCAATGTTTACAACGCTTTTATAACAGCGCGTTGTAACTTTTAACAACTTTTCACTCTATATTATTGGATTTACGAAACTCAGAATTAAATATTTGTAGTCATTATTATGGTATTTAAAGCAAATTGTTTGGGTGAATCTATAGCACAAGCTGACACTGCATTTTCGGGAGAGCATAGGCCTGCACAATGTAAATGAGGTTTATAAAAAAACAAAACATTACATAATCACAATTTCAATCAATACTGTAAATTTTAAATTATTTATACTTTAAAGCGTTTGAATTACATATAACTTTTTTGTTTCAACGTCTTAGAGAAAGATTTATATGTATTTGATTCAAGCATTATGTCTGTAAAATGACTCTTTATTGTAGTCATTCACTACTTGCTAAAAAAGTCCCTAGGACTTCTTTATGGTACTAGGATTAAAAAGTGTTGTACGTAAACAATGCATTGCTGTGCTTTAAAATTACAACAGCTGTAATTTCAAAAGGTTCAGCTGTTTCACAACCGATAGCAGCACTGTTGTTAAACCGTGTTTAAAATATGTAGAAAAATGTATAATGTAATTTAATTAATTAAATGTTTGTGTGATTATAGTGCAGTTTGATAAAAAGTATCGCTCGTAACTTGTACCTAAAGTACTTTTTGGTGAATGATCACTCGGCGTTGCCTCGCACCAAAAACATCCCCTTTGGGTACTAGTAATGAAATATACTATATCCAGTTCATTACATACCACTGACACTATTAACTTTGCTAAAAATGTTTTTTCCCATTAACCTCCCATCACGGAGCTTTCCTCCGAGTGGTAAAGTTTCATGTAAAAAATTGGTTCCTTGTGGTCAGCTGTCATAATTTCCGGCTTACTCCACGAACCTCTTTCTAAGACCTACCCCTTTCACTTCCATTAGCAATATTTTTTTTCTCATTATTAGAGCTAATTTTGTTGCGGCACAGAGCATTCTTCCATGTGAAATGGAAACCCAAAGTTTTATTCCGGGTGCTCCTTTTTGAGTGATCATTTTGTGTATTTCATGTAAATAGTGGTTTTAGTTATGTTGCCTTAAATAACTTTCATTTGTATACCTACTTATATTTAACAATATTACCAATAAAAGTATTTATTTTATTGGTAATCCTTTTCATTTTGTAAACTGGAGGAATCCTCCGTGTGCGACTTTTCGTGTTTCAGAATTAATGCTACCTCTGAAAGGTTAAGAAACAATAAATAAACCCTACATAATTAAGTACTTTTCAGTTTGATTGAAAAAAATTATTTACACAAACTACCGACTCAAATGAATCTTATTTATTGTCTGTTATAATATGACTCTGCACTTGATTAAAAAACAACAAATTTTATACATAATAAATAAGCTATGGTAAGCTATGGTTTATTAGTTATTTCTGTTAGATGAAATTATAACTAATTCGACTTACCCTATGTAGGTTACTCTTCGCCTATCGCTAACCATTGTGCATCTTGCTGCCTGGAAAACAAACAAATAAGCTATATATTGCAAATGTGTTTAGAAAAAGTATTTATATTTATTTGTATTTACTTTAACTGGTCTGTTGAAAATAATCCTTACTAGAATGTTGCTTAGCTAAGGCCGTTTTGTCTGCACAAAGACATCATCAGGCTTCGCTCTTGTCATGAACATAAAACTTCACACAGTAAATACACGAACGTACAAACACAACACACATTTAAAAAATATAAAAGTCACCAAGTTCACTACATGAATCATAATAAATATGAGGAGGTAAAATACAAAACGAACTTTGTCCAATTTTTACAAAAAATGTCGTCAGTCAAATCAAGCTCTTCCCTATTTAAATTTGATATTGAAAACTGAGGTTTCAATCAAAGTGTGTTTTGTCCATAGTTAGTTTCCGGTCAGAATGTGCTTTGTAAATCTGACAAGGATTGCTTGTTAGCGAATTTCCATAGGAAAAAAAAACGAGCTATTGCAGTCGCCTTTATGGTAAGACCCAAGGTCGGGAGTATCAAATGAGCATTGCGATCATGGTCCCCAGAACACGTTTTGGGGTGTCATTAAAAATCTTATATATATATATATGTATATATGAGTTCACACTCTAACGGCCACATTTTAAATCCGATTTGGTTCAAATTTGGTACACATGTTGGTTGTCTATGTCGCTCGGACGAGTTCGTTAGCCAAAACAATCCAACAATCGAAAGCACGTTTTTTGACCGAAAGTAACTATTTTTTTGGATTTTTCCTAGGAGAATGAATTTGTTTTTAAGTTTTTTCTACAAATATAAAATATGTAGAATGTTATTCTGCACGTTTTTTTACGCAACCTTATAGCTCGGTTCCTCTAAAATCGATCAAAACGTAAAATACCATAGAAGTACCCGGTTCAAAGCCATTTGTGGTGGATTCTACCGTGGGGTTGGCGCACGAAGCACGCAATGCTTTGTGTATTAAAGATACTCCCAATATGCGGAATGGCGTGTGATCCATTTTGCAGTTATTCAGCACCGTCGTGAATAGACCTATTTCCCAAATTGTTGATTGAAACCCTAAAACATAGGCCTATAAACTTAATTTTGGACATTTGCTCAACTCACGTCAGCGGTTCAGCTACGTGGTCGAATTATTTTAAGTCATGTGACTGCTTCATGTTATTGTTCTCATAACCTTACCATACTTTGCCATGCACCTGCAGTGAATAAAATTAGGTGTTCTGTTTTATGGTACTTGTTTTAGGTATGAGAAATAAAGTGTTTTCGTGGTGTTTTAAAATTAATTAATTTGAAATGGAAAATCTAGATGCTGATGGTAGTGTTTGCGTAAGGGAGTGTAATATTGGATGTAGGACGAGACAATCTACAGGTGGGAAAAGGGCTGTCTCGAAAACAATCAGGTACAGTGCCCCTAAAAGAGCCCTTACATTTGAAGCTTGTAAACATATTAATGACAGGTTTTGTTGTGTCAAGTTCCGGCCTGATGTAGATCTTAAAGTGTTTAGAACACACTTCTTTGCAAAACCTAATAAAGTGAGACAAGATAGTATCATTTCCACTCTTATTAAAACAGATCCAATTGAAAGGAGTATGCCTAGAACTGCTGATGAAAATAAACGCAAAAAGCCTGGTAGATAGCACGATTTCTTCGCTACCTACTTTTTATCTTCTAGGAACTTTGGGAAAGTGCCAGTTTGTCAGAAATTTTTCCTATCAGTGGTAACTAGGCTAAAAAATATTGCAAGGAAAGTTGATGCTTGTAAATCGATGGAAGAAAAAAGAGGTGACGATGGAAAGAGCCATTAAATTCGCCAAAAAGGGAAAACGTCAAGGAGTTTATTAGAAATCTTCTAGGCACTAAATCCCACTACAACAGGAAAAAATCTGAAAGAATTTAATTTAGCTGTGATTTGCCCGTCAAGAAACTGCGAGATATGTGTAATGATAATGCTTCTGAGGATATGAAAGTAGTCTGGCGATGTTTCGAAGAATTTTTGCCAAAGAGTTTAATATCGGCTTCAGATCACCAGCCTCCGACACTTGCAGTACATGTTGTTTATTGTTTGCTTTCAGAACATAAAAAAAAACCAACCTGTTGGTGAAAGAATGCTACACATGTTGGAAAAAAAGTCCATAAAAAAGAGCTCAAGCAATCCTGTGAATATTGTCTTTTTACTGTTTTAACTATTAAATAAATTATTTTTTTCTAATTGAATTTTGTTCAGTCTAGTTCATTCAAACCACGCTTAGTCCACTTTGTTCATGCAAAACGTACTTTGGCCAAATTAATATCTTTTTTTATTTATATTTGTACCACATTACTTTTTTAAATTGCTACATAATCATAAGTAAATCTATGTCAAGAAACTAACAATATTTTTGTATTAAAACAACAAGCTTGCCAACTGTTTAAAACACATTTATCATATTTCTGAAAAGTACATTCACTCGGACAAAGCACGTTTTGAATATTACCTCCTCGTATAGGTTACTATCTTGTCCTCATTCAGTTGACTGAATTATTTATCTGAGAGTTAAGCATGTCGCATATTTGTATTTTAGGCAAAGTTAAATTTGTCATTTAGAAGAATGTCAGGATCTTGTTTGTTATGGGTATACATTTGGAACTCTTCTAATATATCTAGCAATTTTCCCTTTCTGCACTTATGAAGAATTTCAAGATTGGAATCAATATTAATTATAATCATGGCTATTATCTATTAGATGTTCTGCATAATATTTAGATCTTTGGTTTAATGATGTTTATTGCTCGGTAAGTGTTCTTCGAATCTTTGTTTGAAACTTCCACCTATCTGTCCTATATATAATTTATTACAGTCGTTACTCCTCCTTCATCAAAATCATCTGTAGTGGTTTTGGGCCTATTTCTATTTAATATATTTTGAAGTTTATTATTGGTACGGTAGTAGAGCTAAGCAACATTCTAGTAAGGATTATTTTAAACATATCAACTAAGGTAAATCCAAATAAATATATTTAGAATAAATAATCTAGAGGATCGCAATATTAAAAAGTGATAAACTTTATCGAATAACAGATAACCTTATTTAAAGTCGGACTTACCAGTTTGTCCTTATATTTAATAGGGACGTTGGTTATCGTAGGGTAAAACATCTGAGGTTTTGAAGGACTTTCTTTACCTAAAAGAGTCCATTTGTTGTTCCCATTCTCATCTGTTGTAACCAAATATCCTGAGATTACAGTTCCTGAAACACAATTGTAAGCGTAGTTTTAACATAAACGACAAAAAACTAAAGTTTCTTAATAAGAATAACAATTCAACAATTATTCTTGGTGTTGGAAAACATCATTAAGCGGCCTTTTTAACCCGTATACTGTCAGACTACTAAAAAAGTGCAGTCGTGGGGGCGTGGCACTTGAAATATTTTTAGGGTACTTGGAATATTTTTTTTTACGGATTACTCTTTACAAGTATTATCTACAACTTTTGTATGTATTGAAAAAAATTACAAAAATATTTCTTCACTGTTATATAACTTTATTAATTGGATTTGTGTTGAAATTCGTCAGACGATTAGACAATTTCATTCATTCTGTAATATCTAATTAAAAAATACAAGATTATATAAAATTTTGAAGTTTACAGTTCAATTCTGTGATTTATTCTCTACAATTTGGTATAATAAAATTTCATTTTTGGGTAAAGCATATATTCCTAATTAATTTTTCAAAATATGCCTAATTTTGTTAGCTGTCTTGTAGTAAGAACATAGAAACTGGTATTTTGTGAACAATAGTTTTGAAATTGATATTTTTGTTTATATACTTTTATTTAGAACTAAATTACAAAACTTTTGTGTATTTTGAAAAAAAAATACAAAAATGTTTCTTCAGTGTTACATAACTTTATTTATAGTATTTTTGTTGAAATTCGTCAGACGATTAGACAATTTCTTTCTTTCTGTAGTATCTGATTAAAAAATACAAGCTTATACCCAATTGTCAAGTTTGCAGTTCAATCCTATGATTTATTCTCTACAATGTGGCATATTAAAATGTCATTTTTGATAAAGCATATATTCCTGGTAAATCTTTCAAAATAGGTCTAATTTTACTAGCGTTCGTGTAGTACAAACATAAAAACTGGTGTTTTCTAAAAAGGATTCTTGAAATTGATATACTTTTTTATACATTTCTAATTACAACTAAATTACAAAACTTTTGTATATTTTTAAAAAATTACAAAAAATATTTACTACCTTGTAAGTATGCCTAAAGTTGAAACATTTTCTTCCGTTACTGAAAATGTTTTGTTTTTTGAGCTAATAACTTTGTAAATTTTACATAAATAAATTTTTACTGGCATTCTTTGAACCGTTCTCTATAGAAAAGCTATAGAACACTTTAGGATTGGGGTGTAATTAATATATTTGGCAAATTTTTGAAAAAAAAAGCTTGCAAACGCATCAAAATGGCTTGGCATCAAAAAAAATTAACATGGACAGTTTAAGGGTTAATAATTAATGTCAGTTTAATCCTAACTAAACCATTCCCATTACTGTTGTTCCTCTACTCACCTAGACTGTGAGCATGTGTCCTGAATGCAAAAGGAACAATGGTTTTGTTTTCACTGATCTCACATAATGTCTCCATATGCTCTGTTGTCTGTGGTGGAATTAAGCCGCTAGTGCCTAGGAGTAACACACCAGCTAATTTGTCCATTCTGCAAACCAGATTAACCCAACTTTAATTTATATATTCATACAAATAGATATATTAATTTAATATCTATTAAATAAATATATATATTTAATATAAATTTATACTATTTTGAATATAATATATTGTCTGTCTGTGATTAAAATAAATACTTTTTTCTAAGCGCATATGGTTATTCACACTTTACCAAAACCTAAACACACATTTTTTTATTTTTTGTCTGTCTGTCTATCTATCTTTCTCCGGGCTAATCTCCGAAATGGCTGAACCAATTTTGACAAAACTTTCATTTGCATGTAGAGGACTTTTCAGAGATTAATCTAGGCTACTTTTTATCCTGGAAATACTTAGGGTTCCTATTTTTTAAATTATGGACAAAATTAGGGGTTTTGCGAACAGATATGACAAGTGACCATTTTCAATAAAACAATTGATGTGAATAAAAAGCTTAACACTTTGACAATATCGTCTCTGTTTTAATTTATTATATAAGCTGGTTTAACCATTAAATATATATCAAAAAAGTATAGAAATATTGTGAAATGTACTCATAGAATTATGTTAAATACACTTCAAAACCAGCTTTGTAGTTTGTATGTTCGTTTTTGAGTTATGAGTAACAAATTGGAGGAAAACAGGATTTTTAACGTTTATTGGTGCGTAGCTAATAATTTACATAGGTCTAAACGAGATACATAGATCGATTTGGGCAAAACTCACTGTGCGTTTTTGGGCCATGGAGCACGGATCTAAAATCATTTTTTTTTTTATTGCGTATAATGGTAAAGCACAATATTTACCCGATAGTCCTTTTATTTATTTAAAGACATTTGCTAACGAAGCCGCAGGTACCAACTTGTTTATAATAAACATGATGTTTAAACTTTCTTACCAATGAAATTTTTGTCACCCACTCTATCACAAACTTTTTTTTATCATTCTTAAGCTTCTATATCAAAGTACCAACACAACACAATAACACTACAATACCTGTTAGGGTTGATAAACAAATGATTTTTTCAAGTATTTAATAAAACTCAAAATTTGCTCCAGACGCACCTCCCCAATGGTTGCCAGAGGTTGTTGTGTAAGAATAACAAAGATATAACCAACCGGTGGTGATTAAGGAACATGAATTGTCTGTTCCATGGGATATAATATGGTTTCTGAAGGTAGTGAAAATCAATTGAAATGATTCCTCCGCTCTATGACTAGGAGGCAAGTTTTGTGCTTGACAGTAACATTTTATATCCCTAACAAAAGGCATAACTTGTTCCTTTTACAGTCTGATTTTAAAGTCAGAGGATACTCGATGAAATAAAGATCCAGGATGCCATTTCCATATCATACACCAGAGTTACACGTCCACTGCGGAGTGTCTTCTCAATAATGATGTCTGGTCAAGTGAAAACAAGAAACCAACAATACCCCACATATACAGTATATACACCATTGCTCATTAATGTAGAACAGTACCTTTAACCTTTACACCCTTGCACTTTTATCTGGCTTTTCGACCGTCAACCAATCTTGTAAGAAAAGCCATCAATTGCTTTAAACATACGCCTCACTGACGTCCAGCTAATGTTTACAGTAGAGTCCCACTATTCCGAACTAATTGGGAGCGAAGACTGTTCGGTTTAGCGGGAATTCGGAATAGGCGGATATTATGAATAATATCAACATATTGACTTGTTAAGGCGTAAATTAAGTTCGGGGACATCTGCTAGTGTCAGTTCTATATAGTGTTGATCGGCTCGAAGGAAAACGAGGAATAGGTGAAAGCTCAAACTGAACTTAAGTCACACGTAGATGTGGCAAATGCTAATGCTCTTAACCCTGCAAGTGCTGACTATATTGTTCTTTAGTGCTAAGGGTTTTTTGGTTCTGTGCATGCTTATTAACTAAAATCATTATAAAATACTCACTAATAGTAAAGTAAGACTTATTATATATCAGTTTAATCACAATCACATGATCTTTACAGTAAATAGCTTTAACAGGCTTACCTTATAATTTTTATACTTTTTTTTTGTTGACCAAAGTAGAAATAAAAAAAATAATTTTTTTTGTGTTCTAAAACCTCTCACTCAAAATATGTAAAAAAAGTAATGTAGAAAATTCAATATAGCCAAAAGTTGCACAATTTTATGGTGAATAGAAATATACATAACACTACTACTTTGCTGTAAAAAAAATCTGGAAATTGGTTGACCGTGCAGGCCAACCCTAGAACTTCCCGCTTAGTTTGAATTTTAAACGCTTAAAATGAGTTTTTTTGTTAAAATACCAAAAAACGAAAATTTGTGAATTTTTAAACAACGATAACTTTTGAATGCGTCGTTCGATTTTCATTTTTAAAAAAGCATTCTACGCAATTTTTAAAGCACAAAAAGAAAATGTACAGGTTTATATTGATTGGTTGAGAAATCTGGAAGATATGTTAAAAAAAATACCAAAAAATACCAAAAAACTAAAATTTGTGAATTTTTAAACAACGATAACTTTTGAATGCGTCGTTCGATTTTCATTTTTAAAAAAGCATTCTACGCAGTTTTTAAAGCAAAAAAATAAAATGTACAGGTTTATATTGATTGGTTGAGAAATCTGGAAGATATGTTAAAAAAATACCAAAAAACGAAAATTTGTTAATTTTTAAACAACGATAACTTTTGAATGCGTCGTCCGATTTTCATTTTCAAAAAAGCAGTCGACGCAGTTTTTTAAGCACAAAAAATGTATACATGGTTTTATTATGATTTTTTTGCACGCTTTAAAGTTATTTTTAAAAAACATAAAAATTCCAAAAAAAATTTAGGTTATTTTTTTAAATTTCTTCGGATTGGCTGGATGGATTAACTCTCAAATCTAATCAGATCTAAGTTTTGATACACCCTTTCGAATGACATGTCGTAGAATTCAATCGGTTGATTCGTTTTTGAGAAACTGTACGACAAAAATTTATTTACACACATACATCCACACACACACACACACACACACACGGTCGGACACCTCGGCGGGAATAGTCAGAATGGCTTCCTGGGACCTCAAAACGTGGAGATTTAATGAAAACTCGACTTTCGAAAATCGGACCGAAATCAATAACTTCCCTTTATTGGTAGCGGGAAGTTAAAAACTTTTTGTCTATAAAAAAAACTCCGTTTTTTATTAAAAAAATTGTTTTTTTTGCACAAAGAAGAAAAACTTGTCTCTAAATATATAAAAGTACTGTCTAGGCCCAATATTTATGGTTTTAATTTGTTATAAAGGAATAACACACACATTATATACAAGAAAAAAAATAAGAAAAAAATATTTACAGTTGAAAGTCTCTAAAAATCACTATTTTCAAACGCACCTCTAACAGCCCTTAAATTGTTAAGTTCACTCATAATTACTTAAAAAATAAATAAACATTTACAAAAAGAAATAAAAATAAACTGATCTAAACTAAAACTAAAAATGAATAACAACTAGAGGATAAACAAACAAAATCCGAGTTCCGAGCGTCTATCTACGCGTAGGCCTACTGCACGACTATATACCGTGTATAGATACTTGATTTGACAATTCTGCCGAAGGTTTGTTTGAGTTGATATCGCTATGAAACTCTGAATTATAATAAAGTGACTTTTTCCAAACACAAACATACATAGAAGTATCCGATTGTATTAAAAATAGCGGTGTCGTACACATTTACAAAATGTGTTGCGTAAACGTTGCATATGCGATGTTAGCACCGTAACGCGACTTTTATACATCACTGATTTACGATTCCGTTTTCTTCTAAAAACGGAAGGGTAGGGATAGGTTGTTCGAACTGTCCGTTTTGTCTGTTAGTACCGCATTGTCATAAAATTCTTTCGAGATAATGAAAACGGAAGAGAAAAACGGATGAATGCAACTGGCAGCCTACTGGTGCCTAGCTGTTGTATCTAATCTTTCCTTCTTTCTGAAGGACCCGGTATCCGTTTCATCGCCCACTTGTTGTGGTAGCTCCCTTCCCGCAAAGCGGATGAAAAACGTGAAGGAAACAAATCAATTTTGGAAACTTTCATTCCTGTAGTGTATGACATAGGTAGAAAGTTAGGAGTGGGAGTCAGCAGATAGATGCTGACATCCCTCTGTAATGTGCAAGCCTAAGCACAAGTCGTGTACTGAACTAAACTGTGTTCTCTGTTTAATTCCTGTTATTATTTGTCGTGTTTGATAATTTAACACACAAATGATGGCAAATGTCCGAACAAGTAATTATAATAAAACTAAACTATGTGTTGTAATGTTTGAGTAATGTGTAATTGCATATTTATTGAAGATTATTAAATCTGTATATTACTAGTGCTGTGTGTTATTTACAGAAATTACAATTAATAAGAATTCCAATTTAGTTTCAGGCGTTTTCATCAAGCTTTGACTCTATCTATTTAACTTATTTGTATAACAATAAATGTACGTTTTTTACAAATGTGTTTTTAATTTCTCCTGTTTTTATGTTAGAAAATCGGTATTTTTTCTGAACTCTGTTCGGAATAGCGGGGTTCGGAATAGCGGGACTCTATTGTATTTTCAAAAACATTCCTCAAAGACGTCTTTGTGATGACTACAATACCCGTTGAAATAAAAGTGGTCCTTGATTTTCATTATTTGTTACGATCGTTGGGATTTTTTACTGTCTAAGGCATAATACATACAAAGCATGTGGAGTTCGGTGACTGCATCACTGCAACGGCCATATTTAAAAACATGATTTGTCCTTTGAAAACAATTATTAAAAGTACCTTTGCTATGAGTTGTCAAATGTACACTGATTTGAATAAAAAACCCCGAACCATAAAACAAGGAACAAAAACAATAACTAAATTGTAAGTTATGTTAAATTTTAAAACCCTCTGAGGATGATGACCATGTTATCGAAATGTACATAAGGGTAGCGTATTAACATAACTTTCAATTTAGTTGTTTAGTTATTGTTTTTTTTCCTTGTTTTGTGGTTCGGGGTTTTTTATTCAAATCAGTGTGATTTTGTCACCACAGTGCTCTTTTATTTGTTTAATTTGTCAAATGAATATGACCAAAATCTATTTTCTTCTATTACAGTTATTGTTCTATTTTCATAATTATTCTTAGAATGAATCCACAAATAATGTTCATACATACCGCCTTTCTGTATATGAAAGAATCACACCAGAGTTGTCAGTGCTACCATCTGAAAAATACAAAATTAAGATGAAAACTAAAAACACTTGATGATTTAAGAAAATATGACAGACCTTTATTCTCAACCTATTAATAATAATAATGTATGCTTTATTTAAACTTTATCATAATTACTTTGTTTTAATTCTAACATAAAGTCTGCTAAGTTGACTGCAGTACAATATAAAATTAAAACTTCATTTAAAACATCTCAATCTTGTTAACATTAATTACTTATACAAACAAAAAATCTGTTAATATAAACATAGCAGGATAAACTTGATCAAAGTAACGCAAAAAACAAAGTTAATCAAAGTAACGCAAATAATTTTATAAATTTGTATTATTATCTGTAAATCTATGTTTATTTAAGACTAGAAGGCTACGCCCCCTGCTTGCTTCGCTCGCCAATCCCCGCAGTGACTCGTGTCGAAGCAAATGCAAACAGGTTATTTTATATAAATAGGCCTTACTATTAAATATGTCTTATTTATTTTAGTTAGGATGTAACATAGTGGTTTCTTATTTTTAAATGACTTAATTTATTAAGGGTTTATTCACTAGCTTTAAGGAAAATATAACAATCAACATTTTTACAACATTTTCACCCCTTAGCAGCACGCGACAAAATACAAATCAGTTTACTTTTTCTATGTATCTTGTAAGAAATAAATGTACAAAATTTGAGCTCTCTAGCTTTAAGGTAAGTATAACAATTACTATTTATTGTTTTAGGGGTTGTTTTAACCCTAAAATCTAAATTAATTCTAGCCTATATTACTCAAGGATAGTGAATTTTTTATTAGTAAAACTATTTTTTCAATCGGTTCAGTAGTTCCAGAGATTACCCTCTATATACAAACAAATAAACAAAACAAAAATTGCCTCTTTATAATATTATTAATAACGAAGATGGTAAATAATGTTAAATGTTCAAATCAAATTATTTCATATATTTTATAACAGCAGTTATAATAAAGGTTAAAAGAACCAGCAAGGCTAATTTCTACACTTTAATAAAAACCTAACCTAAAAGTTAGAAATTTAAATAATTGCATCAAAATTTGAAATCAGCTGTTAATAGAAAAATTGGAGCAAACAGCTGTTTTATCTGTTATTTTATTCAATTGGTTGCTATGGTAATAAATGTAAATACATGCGATGATTCATCTGCCTAGGCCTAACCTAAGATAGTTTTCCGACTAAATTTACAAATATTGAAATTAAAACTGTTTTTATCAAAATAAATTATAGCCTATGTTACTCAGGGATAGTGTAGCTTTTTATTAGTGAAACTATTTTTTTAATCGGTTCAGTAGTTACCCTCTACATTCAAACAAAAAAACAAACAAATTTTACCTCTTTATAATATTAGTATAGATATAGATAATAATTACTCAGTAAACCAAAATACTGACCATTCATAAGTTCTTTAAACTCTGACATTGATAAAATTTCTCAATCTAGTTAAGATTTTCTGTATTGAACCTACATTAAACAAACTTCAACTAAATGGTATAAGTTACCGTACATCTTTATTTACTCCCATATTACTCAAAGAACATAGATAACTCTTCCTTCAATTTAAATTAATCAATTCTGTCCTACAGTTAAACACTCATTTCATTTCTTGCAAATTATATTTATTTTTATTAGATCTAAAATAGTTTAAATTTAAACTCAATTAACCCTATAAGCGTCAGGCCAATTACTGATAGATATACCTCTTGCTTCAGGCACTTTTTCACTACTTGAACACATTATCACTTAAAAACCTATCAAATGTATCCTATTCAAGTAAAGTGTACACTATTATACATTTTATTGTTCAGGAAAATATGGAGAACATTGCTGTGTAGATAAAATATTTAAACAAAATTTTCTCCAACTTATTTTGCATTTTGAACGGAAAAAAATAAATTGGTAAACAAAAGTTTCAAAAGTAGGGCTCTTGGAAAAATAGAAAAACAATTAAATTATAAATCCAAATGGTACAAAATTTAGAAAAAATGTTCTTTACATAAAACAATTTTAAAAATTTTCCTAAAAGATAAAACAATGTTTTGTGGTAAAATAACAAAAGTTAGCAATTTGCAAAAAAGACCTATAGCCTACATATTGAAAACTATACAGAATGTATCCTATTCAAGCAAAGTGTATACTAGCCTATTATATATTTTCTTATTTAGGAAAGTATGGAAAACATTGCCATGTAGATAAAATATTTCCAAAAAAAATCTATAACTTTTTTTGCCTTTGAACGGAAAAAATAAATAAAATTGGTAACCAAATTTTCATAAGAAAAGGTTTTGGAAAAATTCTAAAAATTGTTATAAATCTAAAAAATGCAGAGTGTAGGAAAACCCTTTCTTCACACAAAAAAAAACAATGTTTTGGGGTAAAATAACAAAAATGAGCAATTTGCAAAACATTACCTAGCCTATTCAAGTAAAGTGTATAGCCTACTATTATATATTTTCCTGTTTAGAAAAGTATGGAAAACATTGCTATATAGATTAAATATTTTTTTTTAATTTTCAGCAACTTTTTTGCCTTGCAAACGATAAAATAAATAAAGTTTTAACAAAATTTTCAAAAGTAAAGGTTTTGGAAAAATAATAAAAATTATTTAATTATAAATACAAAATATACAGGTCTTGATCTATGAAATGACATAACTAACTTGTTTGTCAGACAATATTTAGTCTATGATAAGATAAGAGCAAAACTCTGTTTATTTTTTGCTGTCACGAGACAGACTAACGCTTTTGTCATGTTTTGAACTTTTGTGTATTTTTTGCGAGATAGTTATAAGTCATAGTGTAATAAACAAAATACCAAATTAATTGTAACATGACATACTTACTATTATTTTTGATGCACCAATTTTGATTTAAACACATCGACGCATAGGCGTAACCAGGACGACCGAATGGGGGGGGTTACAACCACCGGGAGGGGGGATTTTTTTTACCCTAGAACCGGCAGATCGCACGTTTCGTGCTATCATTCCCGGCTACGACAACACATTTGTAATCGAATATTTGACCCACTAAAAATCTTCCAATTTCAAAAAGACATATACCATTGGAAAGGTAATGTTTCAAACCTTAATTTTTGTATTTACAATTTCTTTCTAAAACGTATATTTACATACTTAATCATCGTTTAAGTTTTGAATTATCTAAAAGCAAATGTCACGCGAATGAAATATGCCGAAATGACTGTTAATTTCCAATTTCTATGTGCCTCCCTACAGCCCACCCAGTATTTTTTCTGAGTTATATCTATATACTGATGGATGCATCACACTTTCCCCTATCTAAAACTGTCATCCAATCAAAAATAGTTCTAAAGTTGTGGGGCGTTTTGTAGACCCTTGCAATTGGTCAGTTTTCCAACCAATAAAAAGCCTTACTAACGTTATACACCAACTACACGTCATATCTGTGTGATAGAAGTCTATTTTTAGTTATATTTTGATATGTATGTGTAGAGAATGCTTCAAGCTAACATTTCCTGTGAACCAAATATGTTTTGCTCGAAAGGTTTGTTGTCTATGGTGTGGGAATGAGACGTGCTCAAACCAAGGCTGTAATTTCCTATGCAGCTTCATATACGACCGTTGTATACTAAGCATGAGTGGGATGTTTCTATATTTCTCCTCGCTTTTTTTATTCAAATAGTTCTAAGTCAAACACTTTTATTAAAAGATAATTTATAAGTATACAGTTCAATTCTTTTATTTATTCTCTACACTTTGTTATAATAATATTTCATTTTTGGTCAAAGTATATATTCCTAAATTACATTTCAAACTTGGCATATTTTTGATAGCAGTCTTGTAGTAGGAACATAAAAACTTGTGTTTTCAAAATAAGAAATTTGAAATTGATCAATATTTTTGTACAGTTCTATTTAGAACTAAATTACCAAACTTTTTTACATTTATTTTAAAATTTTTAAAAAATTAAAAGAAATGTTTCTACTTTTTATGCAGACCTAAAGTTGAACTTTTACCTTTCGTAACTGAACATTTTTTGTTTCTTGAGCTAATAACTTTGTAAATTTTACATCTATCATTTTTTTACTAGCATATATAACTCTTTGAACCTTTCTCTACAAAAAAGCTGTGGAACACTTTTGGATTATGGTTCATTTACTATTTTTGGCGAATTTTGGAAAACGCCAAAAATCCATTTTCGTTAACATTGCCGGTTCTAGGGTTAAATTAAGATGCAAAATAACACGTTTTAGGCTTCCCAAAAGTACTTTTAAGTACTTTTAAAAGTACTTTAAAACGATACAGGAAGGTTTTTAGTAAGGCCTAACGTTACTAAAGTTAGTTATACATAGTAACTTTCCACTTCTAATTGTGATTCAGGCCTACTTTAGAATAGCAACCATAACTCATCCTCCGCCAAATAATCCCGTGCGCTGCCTCTAACCTCATAGGCTTGGAACACACGGAGTTTGTTTTCTTTCTTTTTTTTTGCCGACTACGAATTAGTTAGGCTACCGTCCCCGCTCATAAAAAGAGTCAGCGGGATTCAATTAACTGAAAACTGAAGTGTCTAGTTCATTAATCACGAAGTGTGGTATGTAATATATTATATTTTAATGTTTTATTGATATGAACAGAGAACAACTCTCGCTTTATTGTTATTCTATCGCCGATTGAAAAGGAAGCAACAAATATACTTATTTTCGTTCGTCCAATCAATAAATAAAAGAAGAGAAAATTTTGTAGCATTCTACACTATGTTTCCCGATTTGAGGAACTAGAAGAAACATTTTAAAATTATTTAAGAATGTCGGTTTCGTCATTTGACGAACTGCACACGCTGCTGAAGGATAGTATTCCACGAACAAAATACTAAAATAAGGAAAATTGGCGTGCATTTGGTCACATTCGCCACTGTTTCGGCGGAGGTATGGAAAATCCATCGATTGTAATGGCAACAAGCGGCTGCACAGCTAACGTCAGCGGCAAATAAACAGTTCGTTTATTTTTCCGACGAATGTGTATGCTCTAATACTCTCCTTCGCGCCACTGTTGATATGACGACGGCAAATAATCTGTGGCGGAAAGTGTGCTGCCTTTAGTGACAATACTTTGATAACTACACTTCATCTATATAAAATAAAATGTCAGTGCCCAATTCAACCAAAGATAATGTCAGCAATATATTGATAATTTATTGTAGCTTAACATTTGCATAGGTGTTGAAAACAAGTTAGGTATTTTAATATAAACAAAGTCCAAAATATTTTTTCAATGGGGGGGTTATAACCCCCAAAACCCCCCCCCTGGTTACGCTTGGATGAAGGTATATAGCCGAACGCAATCGACGAGAATTCTCGTTGCCTGACACTCAAATGATGGTATATAGCTGAATGCAATCGACGAGAATTCTCGTTGCCTGACGCTTATATTGTTAAAGTGTGTGGTATTTTCTTTTTTGCTGCGAGTATAAACTGATCTTTCTGTTCCGAACTGATTATATTAACCATTAAAAAAATATAATAGTACAGTATATTGTTCTGTCAGCTACCTCTTCTTTAATTTGTATGACACGTTACGGGATGCCTATCCCATCATGAGAATCTCGTTGACTAGAGTTTGTCAAAACATTAAGTCAAAACACAAAAACAAATAAAACAACACATTTACCTTATGGCTACCGGATGTCGACTGCCTGTCCGTTATCTGTGTGCATCCAAAAAATAGCAGCTTACAAAAGCATGATCCATAGACTTATCACACTATAGCTTTAGAACCACATGATATCGCAAAGAAAAACTGATACAAAACATCTACAATTGATAAGCTACTCTCAAAACACACTAACAAATCCAAAATTCCTCCGAATGAGAAAGCAAAGTCAATCTTTCTCTCAACAGAATACGGCAGCATTCTTCCCAAGGTAATCTCTTCTACCTTTAAGCAAATTAATAGGACAATCGCCTTTTGCACCAATAATAATGTTCAAACATTACTCCACCCACCAAGCGCAAAACCGCTGGAAGATCAAACAGGCATATACAAAATAAACTCAAATGTGACAAAATCTACATTGGCCAAACAGGAAGAACGTGTAAGGTACATATAAAGAGCACCGCCAAAAAAAAACTGTTTCGGGAAACAAGTCCAATGACGTGTGACAGTTAATTGATGAAAACCACAGTTAAACCGACTTCGACAAAAAATTTAAACCAATAAAGATTTGTAGTATAGGAAAATGTTTTAACTCTGTAGAAGAGTTTAAAATGTATAAGGCATTTAAAGTAGAAAACAAAAACCATGAACACCAATTAATAAATTACCAATTGTATTTCGACTCGAACACTCTATATGTGTTAGAGAATCCAGAAAGCCTGATGCAAATAATACTTTGGAATGTGCAGAGGTAACGAACAGATAGTCCATATCCGTTGCCATAAGCTGTACACTTATTAACAGTGTTTGTGTTTTTTTGCTTAATGTTTTGATGATCTCCATTCAACAAGAGACATCCCGAAAGGCGTCAAATACATTAACAAAGAGAGGACCTGGATACTAGAAAAATGAATTTACAGTAGAGCGTCAAAAATCCGAACTAATTGGGGCCAAGGAGGTTCGGATTATCAATTTGTTCGGATTTTTGAAAATAACCAAGAAAATACCATTTAGGCTAAAATATATGCCCTTTAATCGATTAAAGCGGTTAAACAGTACAAGCAGTCTTTTCCAATCTATTCAAAATCTCCACTTTATTTACTATCATAAGAAATGTGTTTTTTCTTTTTAATGTCTTTGTTGTGGACGATGTCGTAACGCAACAGCAATTTAAGAAAACTGACTGACACGAATATAAAAATGTGTACAGTAAAACACACAAACAGCAGGACGCAATTAAAAATGAACAAACGATATCTACTGTCCTGTAAGCACTGACTGACTGAGGGTGGACGTGAACGAGACTGAGTAGTGGCAAGAGCTAGTGTAGCTAACAATGGACAAGCCAAGGTTATTTCCCCGCCCCACCCCCGTCTCGGTCAACCCTCGTCCCTCAGACAAATAAGTTGTTTGTTTATTGCTAGCGCTAAAGCAGCTTATTAGCATGACGGTGAAAATACTGACAGCCAATCTGCTGTGAGGGCAGGTAATTAAGAAGTGTTTAAAAAGAGATAGTAATGTCAATTTGCGATGAAGATTTTTGTAAAAATTTTAACGATGCAATTGGAATTTACGAAAACGAAATTTTTGTAGGGGCTGCCACGGAACGCGTTTGGATTTTTGACGTTTTGGATTATTGACGTTTGGATTATCGACGCTCTACTGTATTTTAAAAAAAACATGGAAGACCTTAAATCATCCGGACTTCTTGTGTCCAACATGGGTAACATTGGAAACTGCATTTTGTAAACTAACCTGGTACAGGGCTGTATTTAAGATCAGTAAACCCCTAGTGAAAACATGTCTGACTTGGTTTGCTACAACTAACTAAACACCATCGCTTAGAATCAATAGCCTCAATCACTAATCAAATAGTATTACACTTTGTATAATTGTGTCGCTAAATACAAGTTTTTTGTAACCAGAAACACTAAGCAGGCCTATATATTATTAGCCTTCATTCAATAACATAAATATTAGACGGATAGACTACCTTGAAATTTTTCTATATGTCCATAATGCACCTGCAACACTAGATATTGCACAGGAGAATTGCCTCCGACCTCGAACCCTACGTCTTTGGGAAGCTCTAGTTTGGGAGCATCTCTCGCCCAAGCATAGATTATCTGAAACAGCAAGTTTAATGAAACAGCTCCAATGGACAGTTAGTTTTAGTAAGACATTCTGTAAGAATTACAAATAAACCACTAAAAATAAAATATTACAAATCCTTATTTGAAAATTTCTAAAATAAATTAATGTTTTTGTAACGGGAACCCTCCACCTTGTAGTAATAATAAATAAGTAAGGTATTAGTATCGGTTCGGCAGAGTTATATTGCTGAGACCGGAGTTTAGAGCAAAGCAAAGGGGGGGGGGGGGGGGAATTGAAAGGAACCGAGAGATGTAACGATGGAGCAAGCGCTTCCGAGGTTAGATTTATTTTTCACGGGAGATATTCTTCCCTTTGCCTCACGCATTTAGTTTAGTTAGAACATCAGGCCAGCAGAGAGAGATTATTTTGTCATCTGGAATGGTTTAATAAACACATTTACTTTTTCCTCCAATACAACCCTGGCAACGTGACAACGCTCGTATGTCCCAAAGAAAACCAAAGGCATCTGGAAAACCAAGGTAACCAGAAAGACTGTAGAGGAGGTTACAACAACCCGGGGGGGGGATATGGCAAATTTTATAAATGAAGATGCAAAATAACATGTTTTAGGCTTCCCAAAATTACTTAAAATTATAAAGGTATGTATAATTTTCCACTTCTAATTGTGATTCAGGCCTATTTTAGAATAATTAAAATAGCAAATGTGACTCATACCCCGCAAAATCTTTCCATGCGGTCTCTAACCCCATAAAACACACGGCTTGAAATACACACGGCATTTTTTTGTCGGCTGCAGATTAGTTACCGTCTTCACTCTTAAAATTTAAAGTGTGCATACAGAGCGGTAAAATTTCTGACACCGTCTAAAAGCCTCATTGGGATTAATTAAACTGAAATGTCTAGTTCATCAATCACGAAATGTGTTATGTAATATATTATTTCTTTTAATGTTTTATTGATATGAACAGAGAGCAACTCTTGCTTTATTTTTATTCCGTCCCCGATTGAAAAGGAAGCAAGAAAATATACTTCATTTGGGTTCATCCGATCAATAAATAAGGAGCATTCTACACTGGGTTTCCTTATTTGAGAAAGTGGAAGAAACATTTTCAATTATTTAAGAATGTCGGTTTTGTCATTTGACGAACTACACACGCGGCTGAAGGATAGTATTCTACGAAAAAATACTAAAATAAGGAAAATTGGCATGCATTTTTTCACGTTCGCCACTGTTTCAGCGGAGACAGTGGAAAACCGTCGATTGTAGTTGCTGCACGAGCGGCTGCACAGCTACCGTCAGCGGTAAATAAACCGATCCTTGATTTTTCTGACCAATGTGTATGCTCTAATACTCTCCTTCGCGTCACTGTTGATATGATGGCGACGGCAAACCGTGGCGGAAGAAAACTCCATGTATGTTTCAGGCCATACACTATACTGCATCGTATATCAAATAAAGTGCCAGTGCCCAATTCGACCAAAGATAATGTCAGCAATATATTGATAATTTATTGTAGCTTGACATTTGCATAGGTGTTAAAAACAAGTACTCTTAAGAGCCTATTTTAATGTAAACAAAGTGCAAAAAATTTTTTACAATGGGGGGTTATAACCCCCAAACCCCCCCCCCCTCCCTGGTTACGCCTATGATCGCCAGGACACCACTACGGTAAAATGAACAAGAAATCGCACCACAGTTTTAGAATTTATGATTGCGGTTGATAAAAGACCACTACAAAAGATTTTTTTTTGTCCATCCAATACGGTTTTGATTCCGTTTTATTGTTGACAGATACGTCTTGTCATCAGTAATGATTTGAAAACAGATCACCTTTACCACCGTGCCTTGTGAGAAAATACAAAACAAACTACATTGGCTAGGAAATGTATTTATGTACCTCAGTCAGCATTCCAGAGACTCAGCAAAAGCTTAACTGCCATTCTTATAAACAGAATGTCGCAATTTCATAGAGAAATTTGAGGACTTACATAGAAAAGTAAAGAAATCGTAAACC
>JAGFPH010002784.1:149071-172207 GCA_018207615.1 Philaenus spumarius
TATAGATAATTTGTTTTCAAATATTCAATTTGATTTTTTTATATTATTCAATAACAAAAGAGATAATTAAATACTATTGTAAAATATAATCTGAGATTTTTTCCTTTATATATATAAAGATAAAATAGTTATGTTGTATACTGTTAGCCGCTTCTACCTTGCTTTTTAAAATAGGTCCTTGGCGTGGACACATATGATTGGTCTACCTGAGCAAAAGGGGGAGAATATGTTAGTGTTAGTTTAGAGTTAGAACCCTCCGGTGATGGTGACTTTGTTATCGAAATATACATCAGGGAACTAGAATAACAACATCAATAAACGTTTTTCAGTTTATTTGTGTAGTGTTATTTACCGAATTTGTGGTCGGGGCTTCAGTGTTTCAAATTGATCCAACTTATTCAAGAGTATATTTTTCACTAATTCAACAAAAACAACTGTCATTCATTTTAATGTGCATTCATGTTAATAATTCCTTTATTGCCAGTAAGTAAACATTTTATCGTGTAATGAGCAAATACAAAGTTTGAGTGACCACAGTTAACAAAACAACACATATATCACAAAAACACATAAAAATTGATTTAAGCAATTTTTAACATACAATATACACATATTAAAAACGTCATCCAAATTTAAATAATTGTAAAATATAACTAGGGGCTCTGCCCCTGGACGCTCCGCGTCCCAACCCCGGCTCGGCCTTCGGCCTCAGATGGCTGCTTCGCTTCGCTCGCAGGTGGAAAATTCGATAAAGAATCTCGTTAATCTTTTGCTCGTTTGTACATAGGTGACCGAGCATAAATCAGCTGTTTTATTTGGCAGCTGACTCAAACTCATTAAACATTATCTCCATAAGATTAACATGGGAAATTTGAAGGATTGTATACCGGAGCTCCTTCTCGGGTGAATAGCGGCTGAACGGATGACAATATATAAGACTTGACATATCTGTGAATGATTATGTTCAGTTTTTGATCAAAATTAGCTGTTTTATATATAATAGGTTTGTAACAGCCAATGTTTGAATTGAATTAAAATATAGTTAGCATTTTTCGTTGATTTTTGTTTGTGTTTGTTTTCAGTTTGTTAATGTAACCTCAAAAAGGTAATACTACATTATTTGATACTGATTTGATCCAAATCAGTTGTTGATCAAAATCAGCTGTTTTAAGCTTTTCATACGAACAGCTGTTTTTGTGTCCCTGATAAAATCAATAGAAATCTTTCTTTCATAAGATTAACATTGAAACTTTGAGGGCCACTGGGGCGTAGCCCTAATGTCCTAGGACTTCGGTAAATGGCCTAAAACCTTCCCAGGGTTAACCTGTGTTACTATGCAAAATTTCTTTCAAAGCAATCGGATGGACGGTATACGAACGCAAAGTGGACAAAGAACCAAAAAAAAACCCCATAAGGAATACACAGCAGAAATTTGCATTTGATTATAACGTTTGTAAGGCGAAAGATACATGATTTGTAATGCTTGATGGCAAATCTGGGCGTGCATACCTTTAATTTAAGACCTCAATTATGAAAATCGGTCGGGTAGAAGAGCCAAACGGACTCGGAAAAGAAAAACAGAATTTTTTTAATATATAAGATATAATAGGAAAAATATTTATATATCAACTCCTATATACATACGTGAGTAGCATTTATATGTTTATTACAACAGCTGATTTCACCCATCATCTGTAATTCTTAAACAAAACCCAGCATAGATTATACTTTAAGGTTATGTTTACAACTACAATCATTATAATTTCTTGTGAAGTTGATTTTTTTAAATATGAGTTATAAAACTAATATAGGCTATAATACGTTCTATGATTTGCTTTGAGGTTATAAATTGTATATAAATACAACCTTTTATCATTTTAATATATTCGTTTATACAAATTCAAAAAAGAGGTACCGTACCTATTCGTTTAACATACCGGTATTTGATTATTAATTGCTTCACTACAATATTAACAACTTCTAAATCATTTGATCTATCAATATTAAACAAAAAGTAATTAAAAGATAATATTTTTATCTTTCTTTAAATATATAATAACGGATATAAATAAACAATTTTAACAATTAGGCCTACAGTTTTATAATCCTTATAGTTGTACAAATTTACCGAATTAAAAATCCCCGTCAACATAAAGTCTGTTGTTTTTAAATAGTATTTTTTTAAATGATATATTTCTGATGTGTATCTAATTAATCTGTCTGTGATTTTTCACGGGGCTTACTAGTATACATATAATTTAAAGACGGCCTTGCTGAGTGTAAATAGAAATTCTAAAAAATGACCACTAACTTAAAGGACTCGGGCAACAAAAGTCCTCATATTTATGCTGTTTTTAAATTTGGTAATATTTAGTTCTACTATAAACTCTGGCAGTGTGTTAAATAGAGCAACGCCAGCCTGCTAGGAAAACTGTCCATTAACATTAAGCATATGCGGATAATGGAATAAAGTTGCTCCCTCTCTTGATATTTTGAAAATATCAATTCCATTGTAAATGGGTTTACATTTAGTCCAACAATACACAACTGTTTCATATTTGCATAAATTTGTTAATGTTTTTGATAGCTTCCCTGCATGATTAGATTTTTTTAAACCCAAAAATAATTTGTTTAAATTTTAAGTTCTTCATAATTATTTATAGGTACCTAATATTTTAACTGGAAATGTTATTCCTTAATAGTTATCAAAAATAATTATTAAATTCCATAAGAATATTATTCGGTACTTATACTGGTATCTAATAACATTATAATATAGCCTACTTACTTATGTAGTATTTATTTGTGTAGTTGATTTTAATAGGTGTACACAGGTATAGATCGGGCTGCAACATAGAAACAAATAATAAGTGACATGTTTTTAAACACATTCAACATTGAATAAGAAGCACTATATTATACGAACCTTATGCACACCAAATGTTTTGTAAGTAGAAGTATTAAATTTGATGCTGTTTCTTCAAATCTCCGGTCAAAAAATGTCCCCGGAAGTATCCCTGGATACTTGTTCAGTAAATTTAATCCGAAGCAAATCTGATACGAAAGTTGAGATTTTTAAGGCTATTTATTCTGCTAAGACAAGAAGTTTATTGAAAAATTGTGTGAAAATGGGAATCTTTTGAAACAGATTCACTCTTCTGAGAAATAATGTTTAAAAAATAACAAATCATGAAATAGAGTACTCAATTACTTAAACCATTTTCTTCAATAAATTGAAGAATTCATTTTCAAATGTACAATAATTGAAAGTTTTGTACTTGCTGTTTTATAGAAAAAACTAATAATTGTATAGGTAAAATTTACCTGGAATAGGTAAAATAATACAGTTCTAACTGTCAAAATTAAATCAAACCAACCATTTTGGGGATTTTTCATAACGTATTGTACTAATGACAACTTGGCCCTGGATGTATTGAAACAACATTCTACCACATAAACTATGAATTATTTAGAGGACAAAACATAAATGTGTAACAAGCCCATTACATCTTCGATGATCTAGTTGAAAGCCTGAACCGATTCAACTATCGTAATCATTTTGAAACATTTTTCCTCCCAAATATTTTCTTGTTTTCAATTTGGAAAGTTTTTCCTAAAGAAATTCATAAAGAAGATCAAATTCTATAAGGGAACATTCAAGGAAGTTCAAAAATTAAAATCAATTTACCCAATAATAAAAAAAACTTATTTATTCATTTTAAAATGATAATTTAATGTTCCAATAAATGTGTCTGTGCCAATAAATGTATAAGTTTAGTATAATGTTAATAATAATAATAACAAGCAGTGGCCAATTAAAGGGGGGGCGGAAGGGCGAGAACCCCCCCCCCCCCCCCCCGACACGATAGTAAAAAAAATTACCAATCTTTATTTCAAATAAACTGCTTATAGGCCAGGCAACAGGTATTTTTACCTGGAAAAAAATGTGGGAAAGATGAAACTTGGTAATATAGTACATTTTGTCATCCCAAAAAGCACACTAAATTTGCGACCCCCACCACTTTGAGCTTACGCCGCCATCTTGGAAAATGGTGGCCAAATTCCGGTTTTTTCAAAATAACTTGGCAAAATTTATTTGATAAAACTTTAGGTTAAACATTCCTCTAGTAGTTTTATGAAAAAATTGTGTACGGTTTCCCCCCTCTTCCCTCCACAGTTGAGTGTGTCATAGAAAAAAGGTTTCATACAAAAATTATAGAAAATGAATTCTCTAAAACTTTTGTTTCAAAATGTTTTGTGTGAAATAAATAGTTTTTGAGTTAAGTGCCATCTTGTGTGTTGTGTATTTATAAAAACTGCATGAATACGCTATTATTACCTGAAATTGACAAATATATTATAACTTTTATTATATTATTGAACTATTATTGCTATTATTTGTTTTGTAATAATAATAATAGTAATAATTATTATTATTTTTCATTGTACACGTTTTGAGAAATGATAATTATATTTGTTAATTAATTAAATTATAGTGTATTTATGCAGTTTTTATAAATACACAACACATAAGATGGCACTTAACTCAATAACTATTTATTTTAAACAAAACGTTTTGAAACAAAAGTTTTAGAGAATTCATCTTCTACAATTTTTATACAAAACCTTTTTTTTAGGACGCACCACGGAATTTGGCCACCATTTCAAAGATGGCGAAGTAAGCTCAAAGTGGTGGGGGTCGCAAACTTAGTATGTTTTTTAAAGTTTCATCTCTCCCGTATTTTTTCCAGGTAACCTCATTTTTAACTCCCTGTTGCCTGGGCTACTAAATTATATCAAAAATATAGGTTTTGAAACATTCGTTTACGTTTAGTCAGTATGCTTAAAATATAGAAACATATTAAATTTTAATTGACTTTCTTTTCTACAAGAATCCTTCTAAAAAACATTTTCAACTAAATTCCATTTTAAGTTTACACAAGTACACAATAAAAAAAAAACAAAGTGAACTGGAGCGGTGACCGATGATGTGGGAACATCAGCAAAATCAAATCGGCCTAGTGTAGTCCGTTTAGCGATGAAACACATATGAGAAGGTGGAGTGGCCGAAGGGTTAAGTGTATGGTACTGTGTGAAGTAGGTGGCGATGTTAGTTCATGGCTTGTCCGTAGATGACAAATTACTTGAGGCACTGTGCTGTCAGTGTCATTTTAATTAGGTTTGTTTACGTTTTGGGCCAGTGCTGCCAAAGGTGGGGAATTTTTCCCATTTTGGAGAATTTCCAAGGCCCCATGCACCAAAATGGAGATGTTTGGGGAAATTCTCATTTATAATTAAAGAACCTATTTAAGTATTCTACTCACAGAAAACGTTAAAAAATGTCTTGATAAAACATATTGAGTTGAGTAACCAGGTATGTCTATACTTCACAGTGACGTCATGTTTATATTGGTGTACCGGTACTCGGTTACCCTCAAGCATGAAATATGAATGGGGGAGCTCATGCTGGGAGAATTTTTTTTAACCCAGAGAGGGTTAAAAAGACAATTTCAGAAAGGTTTTTTTTTCCCAGTTTCCTCAGAATATACATCTTTAAAGACCGCCCCTCCCCACAAAACTTCATTAATCCGCAGCACTAACAAGACTAGAACAGTGTAAGAAACTGTCTCTTGGTTGCTAAATAAAAGAAATATGTTTACCACAATCAATACTTATTCTGTGGGGTTGTTGAGCGGGGGGAGGTTGGTTATAAAATAATTCCTTCTCTTTGTCTAGCATTCACAGAACAAACAGAATAACTGATTTTTCAGACTCATGTTTATGTGAACTTTTTCTTCATCTTTGCAAGAAGGTACAATATGTTTATTTCTTAACTTTTGCTTCTTTTTCTATGTTGTGCCATTGGCAAAAAAAATTGGGAGGGAATGACAGTTTAGGGGGGACTGTAAAAACTGTTTTCCAGTAATCACTAAGTTACAAAATGTTTACTAGTTTGCAGTAGTTCTAATAAGTTTATGACGAAAAACGATAAACCTAATACAAAGTAAAATCTAGTCTAAGCTTTGCGTTAGTATAGAAGCTTTTAGTGATCACTCAGCCAGACAAAAGATTCTATTTTCAGATCTTGTCTCTCAGTAGACAACCCCCTCCCCTCTTGACCAATGTGTCGTCAAGGCCGCGCACATCCTTCCTTGCCAGCCCTTTTCCCTCAATCACTGGAAAAACATCTCATCTTATTCGTCTTGTGTCTTGTGACAGTTTATTTTCCTGCGATTTACTGAAAGCTCTCTAAATATAGTACAGCAAATGACTTATTTTTTCCATGAAAATTTGTTAAAAACTTGGAACTGTACCCCAAACCCAGTTCTTGTCAGTGACTTGTGTGAATATTATGGATTAGACGCCGAGGAACTTTAAAGAGGTTAATGTTTTTAGCCAGTTATACAAAGTTAGTTATGAAAACATTGATCTATCAGATGTGCTAAGTTCAAAAGATGCAAATGGCGAGAGTGTAAGTCTAAGCAATGAAGAAGTTGAAACACAAGATCCTTCTGAAGAGACATTTGATAGCCTTAGATCTTAATATGGCTCTTAGATCAGACCCTATAGATGTTTATTAAACATCTCTGGCTTTTCATATTTAACGATGTATCAAATAATTCTTGCTGTGCCAGCAACAAGCTGCTTAGCTGAGAAAATAATGAGCAAACTGAAGATAGTAAAAAATTGACTGAGAAACAGTATAGGTTGTCTGACATGTTGGTTCTGTCGTCCGAAAAAAATATCTTAAGATCCATTCTCAACAGTGAGATCATAGAAGGATTTGTATTTTCAAGTGAAAACAGGAAAAGCTACATACTATTTTACAAAGGCTATCAAAGGCAGGTGGCATCAGGATAACCTTTTCCAACGTGCCAGTAACAATACTGCCATTGCAAGTACTGTCCATTAGGCTATTACTTTAGTATAATAGATGTATTATTTGTTTCTACATTTATTTTTTTAAATACTGTACAATAAACTGGTCTATATATTTTATTTGAATTAACTCATTCGCTTATAATGATGGCGATCCGCCGTCGCGCTCCCTGTTGCCATTGCGTGAAGCGACGGCAAATCACCGTCCACCATTAAATCCTGTTTTGGCCAAGTTATTTCCTAAAAAATCCAAAAGATCGCATATGCATCTTGTTCTGCAAGCTTCAGGCTTTCTTTTGGTTATATTTGTATCTTCCATGGCCTGCCCAATCGGCAAAAACGATTGGTTGAAAATTTCAATGTACCAGCTGACGACGCAAACTCATTACTTGCTTGGCTAGTGCTTGCTTCCAATTAGCAATTTATATGGTGTGATTTCCCCAATTTTTTTAAAAATATGTACTAGTCTTTCGCTTGTCAGTATTTTTCATTAAAAGGGTAGCATATTGTTTTAAATTAATTACTTAACTTAATAAGAACTGATCTAAGTTATTATTATAAAAACCTTTCATGAATACAAATTATACAGATTCAAACTTAAGAACAACCAAGTAAACTTCCTATAACCACTCCTAGATGGTGCTGATAAACTATCTTTTACTTTACTTTTACCTTACACGTAATATTTATACCGATAGTAAAGTAACTGAAGCTTTGTTAATTTATCAGTTTTTTTTAACCAGGCCTTAGCCTAGTGGATAATGTTGCGTTTTCCTGATCAGAAGATTCTGGGTTCGAATCTAGGCTAGGGAGACCAGATATATAATAATATCTGTGGTTTGAGGGTAGGAGGACGGAAGTAAAGCAAACGATGGTTGGCTCGCTTCCAAGCTGACGGGATATGACTAGATATCTTGTCTCCGGCTGGGGCTGTTTTGCATAATTTTACTAAGGTATTTATATATATATATATATATTTACTAAAAAATAACAGTAAAAAAATAAATATATTTTTTACTCAATTCTGATTAGAAAAATAACAACATTTTATACAAAAATACAAAATTCTGTGTAGAAATATAAAATATAGTAAACTATGTGAAAACACCCAGAAAAAAATAGTTTTTTTAGCCCGGTCAGGTACAGTATTAAAAAAACTTTAAGTGAATGGGTTAAAGGTAAAGATAAATTTTAAAGTTTGGTTTGTTTACACTTGTATCCTATTATTTCTCATTCCTAGATAGCTTATTGAGATATAAAATTTGTTATTGTAGGTGTCTTTGTATACAGCTGGATTATTTTTTAAGCTGTATAAGAAGTGCAGGACTGCAGAATTGTAGCACTTCAGTGTAATATTTACTCTGCTTTATTTTATTTATTGTAAGCCTATTTTGAAACGAACATTTTTAGAAAAGTTCACAAAATGAAAAATGAAATTCATATAAATATTAATATGCTATGATAAAATCTTTTCTATCAAATTTTAACTCAAAAGAGTTTCAGTTTTTATGGGGGGGGGGAGGTAGATGGTTGGTTTTGGGGGGAATGCGCCATCATCCTTGGAGGGGATGGGCACCCCTGGTGTTTTATATATACACTATTTTCCAATAAAAGGAGCTAAAAACGATACCATGTAAAGCTTAACTAAACATAAGTCAAGTAAATATTTTGAAAACAGAATACCTGTACCTACTCAGAAATGTTGAGAAAAGACTTCTTTGACAATGTTTTGATGTTGAAATCCATATATATATACTATATACATACAGAAATAACAATGATATGCGCTACAGAAAGTTCGCCCACTCAACTGAGTGGCATCTTCAAGATGTTTACACCTTACAAATCATACAATTAGCAATAGATTTAACTTTTGTTCCTTAGCTAAATTTAGACTGAAAACTTCAAATCACTATAACAATAATGATTTCCTAATGAACTTCAATAGAAAAAGTAATTATATAAAATCACTTATTAATTTCTATATCTTCCTAGATGAAAGTAATCTCTCAAAAATTAAATTTAAAAAAAAGTTAAGTTACATATTGTAGTAAAACCAAAATAACAACTTAAAAATTGTTCCAGACATGTAGGCTATCAGTCTTTAAACCCAGATAACAAATTTCGATTTAAATTCTGATATTACACTTTTAAAGCATATACAGTAGGTAGTCTAACCTTTTAATACATTTAGCACAGAATTGAGGAGCTAATGGAAAAGTTACATTTTAAAATTGTAGTTATTCCTTGAGAATATTATAAATGACCTGTATTAGTAGTATCTCAATCTTGCTTGAGAACAATAATTTAGATCTACATATTTACATAAAGGCCGGTCCAGACGCTACGTTTCGCACAACCTTTTGTCTGCACAGTCTTAAGACAGAATGAAAACGTTGCAATTTTTAGAGCGTCTACATGGTGCAGACATATCTGTATATTTCGCACAGTTTTAGTGGCATCGTCATGGAGGAGGTACTACTCTGGTCAACTTTGGCATTCTGTCTTGTTAAGAAAAATAAAAGATTGGAACGTCTCGAAGTACCCGGCGTTCAAAGTGGTCGCGGAAGTGGCTTCTAAAAAGGCAGCACTTTTCCCATAATAGATTTCTGGGTGAATTACGGGGTGAACCTAATGATTGGCGGAACTACTTGAGAATGGACATAGACACGTATACTTATTTATTGGAATTAGTGACACCGCATATCATGAAAAAAATAGTTGTATGAGAACAGCAATATCACCACATGAAAGGCTAACAGCAACTTTAAGGCGGGTTACACACTGAAGTGGCGTGGATACCACGCGGAGGCACGCTGCATGCGTCGTGCCAGTGCATCCGCGAGTACGATGCAAGGAGCTTACACACTGGAATGGTGCCACATGGCCATACAGTTATATCTGTACTCAGTATTTTCAAAAATATCAACAATTGAAGACGAGCTGTTCCCGTTGTTAGCTGGAAAACATATTTGAATTACTTTATTTATAATAATTATTATTATTAAATTTTTAGTATCGAAAACGTATACGGTATATACTTTGTAAACAAAATACATTTAAAAAATGTACATATCTTTTGATCTATACATTTGATTTAAATATTAAAAAAGATTTGGATTCACAATAAAATTATCTTTACCTTATTATATTCATAACCCAATACATAACCAAAATAAATGTCAAATAATATAAAATAAAAAAAATATTGTTCACCATTTGTCGAATTTTAAATAGTAATTTTTATAGGCCTAGTCAGTAAAGGTGTTAAAATTCGCTGTAACAATCTGATTTTTTAAAATTGTTATTGTAGGTATGTTTTCTAAACGTGGTTTAAATTTTATAAAAATCGGTTAAATATTTTTAAAGTTATTAAATTTTTACTGAAGACATAAACAAACAATTTTTCACCGAATCTATAATCAGTAAAAGTATTAACATTTGTTGTAACAATCTGATTTATTTATACTATTATTATTATAGATATGTTTTCTATGTGTGGTTCAAATTTTATTAAAATCGGTTAAATATTTTTAAAGTTTTTCAATTTTCAAATGAATCGGAAAACGGAGTCTACATGCACCGACTTGTCTGCACAGTTCCAGGAAATCTATGCTCTCTACTCTAGCTCAGTTATCGCTGCAACTGTACCGTCTTCCCGCAGTCTTCAAAACTGCGCAGTTTTCCTGTCTACACGCAACGTTGTATCTGCAACGTGTTGAACTGTGCAGACAAAAGGTTGTGCAAAACGTAGCGTCTGGACCGGCCTTAAGGAAGTGCATTTTTATGTTAAGTGCAGTTCGATCATATAATGGTGCAAATTACTAAATATAAAAATCGGTACTAGTAATTCAATTTGTTGTTATTTATTTATTAAATGTTCAATATAAATCAAAATAATAGCGATTTTCTCTCAATTAATTATAGTTAAATGTTTTATTCATAAACAGTGTACTCATTATTTCACACCAATTATAACTTTTTACACAAGTCAGTTGTATTTTGCCTAATTTTGTAATTCTGACTATTCGTATCATGGTTGGCCAACCTGCTGCGCAACATGAAAATAATGCATCACGGAACGGATGGAAGCATATCTAGCGCATGCGCACTAATCAGTTGTTCGTTGTTATTGTCCGCATAGAGTTGTCAATATGTCGAATAGAATCAATCCAAAGCACTTTAAAACGTACTTTAACCATCAAATGGATGTTGATTTGATAGAATTGGTCAAGAACAGACCTCCTTTGTACCAAGTGGATTCCGAAGATTACAAAAATAGAAAACTAAGAGAATATTTATGGCAAGAAATCTCGGACGAACTCAGGAAAGACGGTAAGCAATATTACGGATAGGATAGGATAATTCCTACACACATTTCTGTTACACTATTTTTACCGAGAGAAAGCGCCACTCGTGCGTTTATTTCATTATGAAGACAAAGAGCGCCTAAATTCGGATAGTTCAAATAGAAATAATATTTCTTACAAAATTTAAATTCGGTGGTTAAATGATAATAAATAAATATTAATTATTGCTGTCATAATTTATTTCTTACAAGGATTAGGTTAGGCTAAATATTATAATATTTAAATAGTAGGCTAATGTTATTAGAATAAAGGCTCAATATAACTTTTCTGGAAATAAAACATTTAACTTAGATTGGACTAATACTTACAATTGCATTTGTCAGATATTATTGTTTAGTTATAAAAATGCAAAATAAAATCTTTAAAAATCCTCTGAATTATCCTATTATAATAATTCAATAATGACACAAGTTAAAATGTAAACAATTTTTTTTTTTTATAGATAATTTAAAAATATGGTCTGGCATCTTAGTTAAGTTAGTTAGGTATTCTTTGTCAAATGTAGCCTATATGCAATTATTATAATATATAACAAATTTGGCTTGCTAAAGAAGTGTGTTTTAGTTTCTTTGTGCTTAAAGAAATGATGACTGTAAAGTATAGTGTCAAAAAGGCAAGAGTGTAAAAGAAATAAACCACTGACAATATATTGATATACAGTACTAATTTTAAATATCTAAAACTGTACTAAACTAGGATTTTGGTAGGCGAAAAAACCATTATCATAATTTTTAAAAAAGTAACCTCAAAACAAACAAATTTTAATGTCAACTACAGAGATCAAATAATTATTTAAAATCTTAGAAAAAATCAAGAAAAAACAGCTATCACACCATAAACTTAAAACTAGTTAATAACTGTAAACTTTTGGTGTAAAATAAAACAATAATGAAAACTCGGCATAAATGTACTATACGACCCTCGGCAGATATTTTTGCAGATCACGACCTTGTTTTACATTCTACTGTTAAATGTTTAGGTAATCATACTGTGACTGAAGACTAAAAGTTAGATCTTCAGGCTATTTTTTTATTCTTGCATATATATTGGCGTAGGGTCGTATAGTAAAATCGTGCTGAAAACTCAGTAAAAGATAAACAAAATATTAAAAACATTGCATTACAAAAAAATTAAAACAAAAAATACAATTTTACTTTTTATCCTATTCTTAACTACTATTTACAACAATTTGTATTTTATTTCACAAACCTACAGCAAAAACATGTTTAATTATAATAATGAATATGCCTACATAAGTTGTTAAGGTATTGTAACGAAGAATATAGTCAGCGCCTCTTCCTTGCGTAGCTAATAATAAACTATATAAAGCACATACTCAAGTAGGCTAACAAAGAGGTTAGGTAACTTAGAACAGTTTAAAGCATTCAAGTTTACTGTGGAAATTAAACATGATAATATTTTTATTTTAGAGACTCGAACTGTACCAAGTAAATAATGTTTTGTGCTTCCTAGTAATGGATTTATCACATAGCGGGAGAACCAAGTCTTGGCGAGAATGTACGCCACAAAACAAAGTCTTATAATTTTAAGATAAAATATATTATTATAAACTTAATAATATTTAAGTAAATTAAATATTGTAATTTGTTTAAATATATTATTTTTACTGATTTTAAACATAGCCTATTCAGTGATGAACTAAATCATCAATAAAGGTACACAATAAAGATCATGCAAACTTTTAATACAGAATTCTATTCCTGTTCATGGACTTCGTGAACATCTCTAGCCAGTGGGTCAGGCCAAATTAATAAAGCCTATACTATGCAAGTCCGGGCGTAGTGTTACCACATGGAAGTTGTTTACAAGAATAAGGTGTTAATAAATTAAGTATTAGCCTACAATTATTTTTGGGTGTAATTCTGCAACCCTCTTCCTTATATTAAGAAAGTTTGAGGGCTATAGATCCTACACTGCCTAGGAGCCTACGTTAAATTTAGAAATATGAAACACATTAAAATTTTGTTTCTTGACAAACAAACTTAGTAATGAAGCTCAGAAAATGTTCTTCAATTTCACTAAAACTGCAACTTAATTCCTCAATTAACGTAATTACAAAATCCTGAAGCTATAGACTATCATAAAATTACTATACACTAGGGGCTCTGCCCCTGCGGTGACATATGGTAATGCCAATGCAAACCACAAAATCCCTAATTTTGTTCATAATTTAATGTTTATTTTTTTTACGGAAATCATAATTGATTAGGACAGAGTTGGCTTGGATCTAAGTTGAATGGTGAGGGTAGATGTGACCTGTACGTATTGTAAGACATAGATCAAAATAGAGAAGCAATATGCCCAACATTTGTCCACAAATCCCTAATTTTGTCTATGCCGGTAATTTTTACATTTTTTCAATGGTTTATCAGGAGTTTTTAATATTTTCGGAAAACATAATAATATTTTTGCTATAAAGTAGCCTATAATATTCTCTGAAAAGTCCTCTACATGTTAATGGAAGTTTCGTCAAAATCGGTTCAGCGGTTCCGGAGATTAGCCCGGCCAAACAAAAACACAGACAAAAATGTATAAATGAATATTTTGGTTTTGGTAATGTGTGAATAACCATATGATATTAGAAAAAAAACTTATATTTTGAAATCACAGTTTGTTATAACTTAAGAAATCTATATGCTCTAGACAGCACTGATATCCGGTGCAGCAATATAATGTAAAAGAGCTGCCTATGTGTGAGATATTGTAGTTTAAGTTTAAGGTACAAGTTGTATCGGAAAGTATCATTTTATAATAAATTATGTGGTCTCCAATAAACACCTACACCAGATTGTGTGTTGTTATTGGTTAAAAACCCAAAACAGTTCAATTTTATTTATATTATACATTATACATTATATTATATTATACTGTGATAGGTATATTAAAAAACAACAACATTAATTTGTAGGTACTTTAAAACTAATTTTCGAATATAAGTCAACGATATGATTAATAAGTTACCATCGTTTATGACTTCTATTTTCTTTTCTTTAGATCCGATAATCGACATAAACCCAGAAACGTATAAAAAAAGAAAATAGAAGTCACAGACGGTATAAGTACATTATAACTTGTTAAACATTTGTCTCATTGTAGTAATTTGACTGCAGTAAATATAGCAAAACCATCTAGTCTTGTGATAATGTAAATTGAACATAATTATTCAGCCAATCAAATTAATATTTAACAATAATTTTTTGTCTAATTTGTTTTCAGTTGAGGTTTGCAAAACAAGATGGCGGTCAATAAGAGATACTTACAAGAAAAATAAGAATTTAATAAATATGGTAGGAGTTACAAAATCTAAATACAATACAGAAAGATTAAGCTTCCTCGATGAGAATTTAAAATTGTGAGTAATAGTTTACTTCTAGAATAATTATATATTGGTGTAAAGTGTAGTCATCTATATCTATTATTAGAATGTTAATAATTTAATGAACTTTTTTGTTAGGCTGCCTATAAAGAGGTAACCTATGATTGCCTGTCAACATGATTGGGAGAATTTTATAAATTACAAAACCTATCTGGAAACATCTTTTGGCAGTAACATAGGTTAAAAATTTAATTTATATATCAACAAATATTAGCATAAAAACGTGTGACTGGGTCTCTCAGTTTTAAAATATCAACATGAGACACTTTAAAAAGTTCAGCTATTGTAAACCTAGAATTAGTTTTAATAACTTAAAACTTTAACTGAAGTACGGTAGGTGTTTTTAGCATAATACTATAAAATGTTTGTAAATAAATAAACTAAATATATATCGTTTGCGGTGCAAATTTACTATGTATGACCCTATGCCAACAGAAATGCAAGAATAATTAAAACAAAATAGACCGAAGTTTTAACTTATAGTCTTTAGTCACAGTATGTTTACCTGTATTCAACATTTAACAGTAGAATGTAAAACAAGGTCGTCGTCTGCAAAAATATCAGCCAAGGGTTTTATAGTAAATTTACGTCCCTTTGCTAGTGATGAATTTGTCTTGTTTCATTAATTAAACTTAATGAAGGACATTAAGAATTAAGGCCGATTATACAAAGTCATAAGAGGAATTAGTTTAAGCCTAATAGTTAACATATCTAGAGAAAAATAGTAGGCCTAAACATATATTACCTTCATTTTGAGTATTTTTTGCCAAAAGACTACAAATTATGAAACTAAATAATATGCAAGTTTTTATTGTTTGTGTAATATAAGGTAAATTATTTTGTTCACAATTATTGTACAAGCATGAGAAAATATATGTAGATGATACTGGATTGGTAGTTAGCATCGATCAAGGGTTGAAATAATGATTCGAAGAAAAGATATTTGGATTATATTAGTAATAACTCCAAAGATAACTCGGACAGTGCTGATGAAGAGTGTTCTCAAGTTCATGTTCAAGGGACTATTTCTGAAGAGTAACTGCCATATAAAGATGTAGCTCAACGCCTTAAGCTGTGTTTACACTTGTAGCTGGAGAGCTATATAGCTCTACTATATTCTGGTATAAACTTTTTTCTAGCAGCTACAAGTAGCTGTACTGAAGTTGTCAATTTATTTCACCTCAAGATGCCGAGCAAGAAAGTACTTCTTGCTGATGCAACAGTTATACTAGCTGCAAAAAGAAGAAACCGCAGATATTGGGTGGAACCATCACTTTAATGGAGAAACAAGTACAGTGGTAGTGATTTGTCAAAAGATTTACTTGAAGATGATAGGGATGAAAATTCGATGTGATGGAAGTTTTAAAATTTTGTTGAGAATGACCAGTTGTGATTTTGAATATTTGCTTAATGTTATTGGACCATAAATTGAAAAGGTGGGGCGAGGCAGTATATAGCTCTGCTATAAACAAATTGCACTTCTAGCAAAGCTATATGGTTTCTTTGATCTTTACCGACAACCAACAGATAGCTCGTTTTGTGATAGCTGGGCTAGGTATATAGCCGGAAATTGAATGTTGTCTTAATGAATTTGTAGCTTGGCTATATTGCTCAACTATATAGCTCTCCAGACTACAAATGTAAACGCGGCTTTACCGAGGAACTCGGTTCTTCTTCTAATCAAACACTACAGTTGCCCAACGTTGTGACTAGACAAAGAAATAGTCGCAGCACAACGCGTAGACCTGGCCATGGAGTGGCTCAACCTCCAGCTGAGGAAGTACAGAAATTTTGAGTTTCAGAAAAAAACTAACGTTTTATTGAGCCAACTGTTAATATACCATAGTGAGCGGTCAAGTAATCCAAGAGATCTTTCAAGCTAAACTCCTGCTCGTAATCTAGTCACGAATATTTGAGGGCAGGCTATAAAACTGTTATTGTCCTTCTCTCAAAGGAAGAATGACAAGTTCTTCTGCAGACTCTATCAACAAGCTATGTGTGTAGAACACCGTGCAATGTGTTGTGTTACTTGACACTTGGAAAAATTAAAAATAAGGCCTTGTCCACACTAGGAGACAAAATCTTTGCGATTGCCTATAGTCATTGTCTCGACTTTGTCTCGTGTCCACGCTCAAATGTTTGTCTCTGGCCAGTTTGTTGGTAGACATGGCTGAGGTAGCTGCTTGTGCCGTTACTATTATTCGTGATGAAAACAGGAGAAAAAGAAAACGCTGGCCGTTTAACCCAGAGTGATTTTGAGGAATTGCTTCAGCTATAAATGAAAAGATTCAGAAACAAGAAAATAGATTCAGAGAAACTATCCCAGCATCTCTTTTCTTGGCCTGACAAATCTTTTTATGTTCACGCCGAAAAGATGTTTTAGATTTTCTAAGTCGCTCACCGACACTTAGTATTTCCGAGCCAGATCTTCGATTGTAAGTTTTTTTCTTTTCGGTATTTATAATCAAGGGATGTATCGTCCCACAAACACATCGACCTTTGGTAATCTTCAATAAATGATACAACTTTTCATTAGGCCACATTTTGTAACTAAAAATGTAAAACGTCTACACTCAAGGGTTCCAAGACAGAGACTGTCATCAACACGCCCGCACTACGACTTATTGCGCAACATTGTCTACAGATTGTCTCAGGTCTTCCATTTCTGTCGGGAGTTCAAAATTATTCGATTTTAATCTCCGAATGGTCTCTAGAAGTGGTATTTGTCTCCCGATTGTCTCAGCGACCGTCTAGAGACAATCGAGAGACATAGTCTTTAGACCAAAACAGAGAGGGCAGAGTTATATAGAGTGGACACTGGAGTCTTGCCAGTGAAGCCAGCTGGGCGCTCAAGATGGCCGCTACTCCTTTGAATTTGACCAGTGCCGCACGCAGTCCGGTTCACTCACTGCCGTGAACTCTTGTTATCAAAAATTATAGATTAACAAAAATATTTGCAAAAATAATAAAAAAACCTCTACATAACATATATAGTTCACTAAAAAAATCACTCTATGCAATAATAGTAGGCTAAAGTGCGCGGCATTTAAAACGCATTAAAAATCTACGATTGCTAAGTAACTACTAACAGTAGGTGGAATTCAGATATGAAACAATAAACTCTTTGGCACCATATCTCAGCAGATATTTTTTTTCTCTTACCAAATAACAAAATTTTCCTCGCATGTCGTTTCGGATTTAAATCCTCGAGGAATTTAATGTTCGTTTGTTTTTTAAATAAATTTATGTTTCAGAAAAATATTTCTCTAATTTGACAGCGTTAAATTTTGTACATTTAAAGCAAACTGTTGCCTTCAGCAAGGTTTCGTTCTTCTAACTGTGAAGTTTCATAATTTTTTAAAGATGTTTAGAGGTATAAATGACGTGATATGTTAAGCGGTGACGATTGTTCGCGCGAATCAAGAGGTCTTGCCTAGTTTTGGCCGCTAATGGCGGACTCTATACCAGCTTCACTGCCCCGCATGCATTCAGTATAGGGAAAGCCTCTCTATATAACATAACTCTGTCCTCTCTGGACCAAAATCGCTAAACATTGTCTCCTAATGTGGACAAGGCCTAATAGCTAATATAAATGGTCACTACTAATATAATTTAAAAAATGTTATTCAATGTTTTAAATCAAATTGTGACACTGTATTTTTTTATAATGTATTTATTAGTAAGGTTAAGGTGATAACATAGTTGTACATCATTTTTGACTTATTGTAATTTTAATAAAACGTTTTTTCAAGGTGAAATTTTACTACCGTATTAATATCTGATTAGAATATTTATGTCCTCAAAATATAACATAAGTACTTTTGGCCACATTTTAATGATTTATAATAAGTGATTTATACTTTACTGCCTAACAGAGATTTTGAGTTCTTATTATGAGTTCATTAGTAGTAGTTTAGAGTTCAAACCTTTGTAAAATATGTGCAAACACTGATTGTCAATAAAGAACATACACTATATATCTTTCCTACAGCTACTTAACAAAGTGGGTTTTTGCACACTCACCCCAGTTCGCAAACCTACATGTGTTCAGCGACAAGTAATTATACCTCTTTGTTTTACTTTTACAAATATGTAGGCTGTTTTAAAAATGTTGATTGTTGTGCTGCTTGGTGGCACATATGTGAACTACAATACTATCTGGAATGTACAAACATTTTGTCAACTAGATTGTAATGTTAACACGTTTTGTTTAGTAAAACAGATCTTTTTAAAAACTAAAACACTAATTTAAAATGCAGCTGTTGGAAAAACGTCTTGTGTATTATGGGTGCAAAGTTTACTTAGTCGCCCTCAATAAACTGTAGCGCTTTCGGCTGTGCAAATAGCTATTGTGTTCTCTCTTTCTATAAATTTTCCATTTTTGCCCGTTATTAACCGAAACTCTAATTTGAAAATTATAATTGTTTTCAAAAAAAGGTAATTTAAAAAATCATTAAAAAATAAATTATGTAACTAATTTCATGTAGGCCTACTAACCGTACATATTTATGTTTCCTCAGAATAAAAATAAATAACTTTACGAATGGTTAGAGACTACGTTCTTCCCAAGATGATTAGGGATCTAGGGCTAACCTTCATCTTCTATATAAATAATAGCCAAATACCACTCACTCACTGACTCATCACGATTTCTCAAAAACTACTGAACGGATTGCAATGAAATTTGTTATATAGCTTCCTCTAGGGCCCTAGGTGCTCGCTAAGAAAGGTCTTCAAAAAATTCGAAATTTTAGGGGTGGTTTGGGGGTCAAAGTTATTAAAAATCCCCATAAGAAATACATAGTGTAATATATTTATTGATTTTTTTTGTTGTTATTAATATACATTTAACTTTGATTTGTCTATCCGTGCAAAGCCGGATCGGGCAGCTAGTGTGCTATATATAAAAATAACTTGTGAGATTCTATATATAAAACTTGTGAGAATCTATGTTAAAGTTTTTCTCTACCAAGTAGTCTATATAATCTCACAAGTTCAGCTCAATAATTATTTATACAAATAAGTATCTGAAGAATAATGTAGTATTTGTCTTCTTCTTTCAGTTCAAGTTGGGTTCCCATGCATTACAAAAATCCACAACATATAGACGATAGTTCAGAACTTTATACAGTTATATGTGAAACCTCCAATCTTAATGAAGAAACCATAGACGAAGAAAATGTAGAGTGTGAAACTACTGTAATCACGATCAATTCTGATATGTCCGATTGCGATGAGGCGATGAGTGGTCATGAAGAAAATAATAAACCCAAAAATGATAAAGAAAATTCTCCTGAGAGTCATGAAAGTAAGGAAGAAAATTCACCCGAGCGTCCTGAAAGTGAGGAAGAAAATTATCCCGAGCGACCCGAAAGTGAGGATGAATATTCGCCTGACAGTCCTGAAAGTGAGGATGAAGATTCACATGAAAGTCCTAAAATATTGTTTCGCAGACAATCTCCAAGGAAATGTGTAGTTAAAAAGGAAGACCAACGGGAAAGTGAAAAAAAATCAAAAATGAACGTTCGTTCTAAAATGGATTCAGAAAAACAAAATCCATACGCAAAATTATACCAAAATAGGAAAAGAACTGTAATTAAAATGAATTCAAAATCACCAGAAGTATCGACTCCGGAATTGGAACAAACTCCGATGAAAAGGAACAAACCTTTTTGCATTAAGAAAATACAAAGTAATGAAAATATGAAAGAAAGTACAGATGCAGTTAGGATACCAAATGATGTTAGCCGAGAAGAGCACCCGATCGAGATATTCTTCAAAAGTATGGCAAGGACAGTGATGGGATTCCCTCCACAATTAATTGCTACAACAAGGATGAAGGTTTGCCAGATAGTGTCCGAAATGGAAATAAAAGCATTGTCAGAATAAACAAGAACACACTACACAAAACATTTGCTATGAAATATACATTTTTATAGTTTACTTTTATGAATCTGATGGTAATATCTCTGTACTATTGATATTATAATTTTAAACTTATTCCACATTTCAGTTCATTCTATGTTACAAATAAACTCAACTACTTCAGCAATGGAATTTAAAAGTAAACCAGCATTTTTCTGCAGTCAAATAATTTCATCTGGTAAATCAGTCATGTAGTCTTGATTTTTAAGTTTGTAATCATCACGTTCTATTGTCTTTTTAAAGGAAATTTCTTCTTTTTTTTATTTTTATTATTTAGTGTTAAAACTACTTTGTTATAAAAATAAAAACATATTTTCACATTGCTTTAGTTATTGTTTTATCCTTAAATTCGAAATTAATATACAGTAGGCCTATAACAAAAGGACAGCTAATAATGGAACTACTTTTTTAATATAACTAAAGCATCTCCGAAGTGAAACATATTTCTACTGTTAGACCCAGAACACTAAAATTAAGATTTTAGCTAATCAATTTTTGTGGTATGGCTGAAACACAAGTGACACCGGAACTTATGATCATAAGCTGAACACTTCGGCTATTGTTATCATAGCAACAGTATTGTTTGTTGATTTTGAATCAAGCAGTGTAGAAATTAACCCCTTAATGGTCTCTGACGTATATATCCGACAGCAAGAAATGGCAAAAAAAAAGGTCACTGACGTATTAATACGTCGTCAACATTTTGTCTCCTTTTATTTTGTTTTTTGCCATATAAGTGCGTCCGTTCAAAAAATTCTTTCCGTTTCACATATGATATAGTATAAAAAATTTGAGGATGAATGAAAGTAGTATTCCCTTGTATGTCGTAGATTGTTTTTTTTTTTTAAATAATATATATATATATATATATATATATATATATATACAGAAATACTACAGTAAAATTATGCAAAACATCTCAAGCCTTTAGACCAGGTAACTAGTCATATCCCGTCAGCTTGGAAGCAAGCCAACCACCGTTTGCTTTACTTCCGCCCTCCTACCCTCAAACCACAGATATGAAAAGTTACCTGGTCTCACGAGATTTAAACCCGGGACCTTCTGATCAGGAAGACCCCACGTTACCTCTCGGCTACGAAGGCTTGTATAGAATAAAATGCTCTTAGCTACTTTACAAAGCAACCATATTGCCTATCTCGCCCCTTTATTTAGGCGGACCACCGTCCGTCGTTACACTAACTCCATCCAAGAGCCTTAGGATCAACTAAAATGAAGAATAGAAAGTTGCAGAAATACATCTTTATGCTGCAAAGCTCCAAATTGTGTTTTAACTAAAGTAAAAGCAACACAAAATGACTGTTGTATTTCTACAACACCATGCATTTAAGGGTTAAATTGTTTTTATGCTTATAAAAAGTTTTTTTTAGGTTACTTTTAGATATTACAGTTACAATTAAAGAATAAACAAATTGGAACGTAATAGCTTTTTTGTTGTCAAAAAAATGGACTATTAAGGGGTTAAAGAAGTTTTAACAACACAAAAGAAAAGTGTTATTGTGGAACACTATTTCCTCTCATACAGATTTGGGAAGTAAATGGGCCTAGACCGGTTTCACTCTTACTGTTTAGAGCATAATTTAAATAGCATAGAACATGACGTACTATTCTCTTACAAAAAAACTATTCATTGCAGTAATTTTTATATGTTTAGTACTGTGTAATTTCCTAACTGGTTTACATACCGTATTAAAAATCAACTATAAAAGCGAGCGTACATACGTACGTGAGTAACAAAATAATATAACGGCTGATTTCACCCATCATCTGTAATACCACATATAAAGAACAACTAATAGTTCTTTTATCTGTGGTAATACTTAAACAAAACCTAGCGTAGACTATACTTTGGAGGTAGGTTTACATCTTCGATCAATAATATAAGTCTTGTGAAGTTGATTTTTTTACTTTCTCACTGTACTATAGTAAAAATAGTATAGAGAAAGTATAGTGTCCGCAAAAAAAATCGATGTTCAGATTTTTGTGGAAATATCCGTTTAGGGACTCCCTGAGTTCAAAAAAGTGTTTTTTACAAAATGTCTGTACGTATACAAAGCTAAAGAGAAAACTATTCTATCGATTTCGAACAAATTTGCACCAAACATAACAATTAGGCCTGTATGGATGCACGAAAAAAGGTTTTGAAAAACAACCCCCTTTTTGGCAAAAACCCTCCCAAAAAATCAGTTATTTTTTTATAAAAAAACGGCTCTAACGATTTTAATAAAATTTGGGTTATTTGTAGCCCTACCGTATGCAAAAAACCACATCTTTCTAAAAAGTATTGTTTAGCTAATAATAGACTATTAATAACTGATTTTTGGGGGGTTTTTGGACGAAAAGGGGGTTGTTTTTAAAAATTTGTCAAAACCTTTTTTTCGTGCATCTATACAGGCCTAATTGGCGTGTTTGGTGTAAATTTGTTCGAAATCGATCGAATAGTTTTCTCTCTAGATAATAATATTAATTATTAGTTAATCTCCTACTTTAATATCACCTTTCCTACCCCTCCTACAATTATGAAGTCACAGTGCATCTGTTTAACAA